>JABEVN020003978.1:0-16140 GCA_013146195.2 Codonopsis lanceolata | reverse complement strand
TGTACCGCCTCAACTCTTCAAGGTATATTTGCTAAGTGTCTACCCCTGGGCCGGGAATATATGCCAGACGGGTGTTTAAATCTTGTGATGTATTGGTGTGTGACCACACTTACTAGATGCTGACTTGGTAGCCTACCTATACGTGATTTTGATGTGATTGGCATGGACTGTTATGTGCTTATCATGCTATAGTTGATCATAAAAGCTGCCGTATGTCTGTCAGAATTTACATTTGTGGGTGATCATGCATCGAGTGGCTTGCATTTTATTTCTGCTATGGGGCTAGGGAAATTATTGTCTCAAGGTGTACGGAAGTTATTCGGCATGCGTTGTTGATAAGAAGAA
Source organism: Codonopsis lanceolata (assembly GCA_013146195.2). Classification (NCBI taxonomy): domain Eukaryota; kingdom Viridiplantae; phylum Streptophyta; class Magnoliopsida; order Asterales; family Campanulaceae; genus Codonopsis; species Codonopsis lanceolata. Next base: position 15,795 of record JABEVN020003978.1, on the reverse strand, counting down.
GTCTCACCTAAATTAGAAGAGGTCTTGCAGAGTATGTGAGTTTCCTATGTATTTTCTACCACCATGCTATAATAACTTTATGTAGAGCTAGAATTTTGTATTGAGCTTATTCCTGGACTTCACCGATTTCTAAGGCAATCGTATGGGATGGCTCATGAGCTTAAGGAGTTGAAAACTCGCTTGCAAGAACTCCTAGAGATTGGCTTTATTAAACCAGTGTCGCCTTGGGGTGCACCTGGGCCTATTTGTGAGGAAGAAGACGGGAGTTTGCTTATGCATAGATTATCATGAATTGAATAAGGTGACCATTAAGAATAAGCATCCACTACCCCACATTGATGACTTTTGGACCAATTGCAAGAATTGTGTATTCTAAGCTTGATTTGATGGGTTACTACCAATTGAAGGTTAGAGAGGAAGACATTCCAAAGATCTTTTTCACTAGATATGGAGCACTTTGAATTTGTAGTGATGCCGTTTGGGATTTGACGCACATGCAGGTGTTTATGGACTTGATGAATCGTGTCTTTCATAGTTATCTTGATTGTTTCGTGGGTAGTCTTTATTGATGACATCTTAGTGTATCTCGAAATCTTATAGAGAGAAACACTTGAGGATTGTGTTGTCTATTCTTCTAGAAAACAACTTTATGAGGGAAGTTTAGTAAATGTGCTTTGGCTTGAGGAAGTGTCATTTTGGGGCATATAGTTTCTGCCGGATAGCCGTTGATCCTTCTAAGGTTGAAGCCGTGATGTATTGGAAGAGACCTAGTCCATCAGGTTCGAGCTTCGGTCTGGGTTATTACCGGAGATTTATTGAGGGATTTTCTCGCATTGTGACTCCTATGACTAGATTGACACAAAGAATATGCCATTTGTTTGGAGCGAGAAATGTGAGGCTAGTTTCCAAGGGCTTAAGAAGCGTTGACGCTTCGGCACTTATTTTGGCTTTCGCTTAGTGGAGGAGATAATTTTGTGATTTATAAGCGATGTTTCAAGGTTTAAGCCAAAATGATGCAAAATGGTAGAGTTACGCTATGCCGAGAAGTTGTCTATTCATGATAATTACCCAACACACGATTTGGAGTTATTGCGATTATTTTCAGTTGCATAAATGGAAACACTACTTGTATGGGGCTAAGTTTGAGATTTTCACCGACCACAAAAAAGTTTGAAATATTTGTTTTCTCAAAGGAGTTGAACATGAGGCAAAGAAGATGGATGGAGAAATTAAAGGATCATGATTGTACTATTTTGTATCATCAGGAAGGCAAATGTAGTAGCGGATGCCTTGAGTAGGAAAGTTCACATGTCTTGTATGATGGTTAGAGAATGGAAGATGTTGGAAGATTTGCGGATGGGGTCTAGTATTTTTATGATAGAGGTGTGATTTTCGCAAATGTTTGTGCTACGCCAGATTTATTTGGGAAAATTAGAAGCGCAAAGGGAATGATCCGGAGTTGAAGAAAATTATGGATGGGTTGGTTGAGAATGTATCACTCGATTTTGTGATTAATAGTGAGGGTACTTTGACATTTCGAGGTAGAATTTGTGTCCTGCTAATGATGAATTGAAGAGGTTAGTTCTTGATGAGGCTCATAAAGCGAGGTATACCATTCACCGGAGCACGAAGATGTATTTGGATTTGAAAAAGACAATTTTGGTGGAAAGGCATGAAGAGAAGTGCGGAGTATGTATCAGAAGTGCTTGACTTGCCAGGGTTAAGGCGAACATCAGGCTGCGGATTTCTACAACCACTTGAGATTCTGAATGGAAATGGGAGTTCATTACCATGGATTTTGTGACGGGGTTACCGCGCGCGAGAGGATTTAATGCGGTTTGGGTTATAGTTGACAGATTGACTAAGTACGCACACTTTATTCGATCGATCACTTATTCATTGACTCGGTTAGCGGCCTTGTACATTCAGGAGATCGTGAGACTTCATGGCGTACTGTGAGTGTGTGATAGAGATCGAGGTTTACATCTAGATTTTGGAGGTCGTTGCGGGGAGGCTTTGGGAGCGGATTTGAAATTCAGTCTGACTTTTCATCCACAAGCGGATGGTCGATCGAGCGGTTGATTCGATTTTGGAGGATATCTTTGCGAGCTTGTGAGTGGATTTTAAGGAAGTTGGGATTCTCACTTACCTTTAGCCGAGTTTGCTATAATAACAACTATCGGTCGAGTATCAAGATGGCGCCGTATGAAGCATTGTATGGGCGTAAGTGTAGATCACCAATTTGTTGGGACGAAGTTGGAGCGAAACTTTGGGGTTAGAGTTAGTGCAACAGTCGGTTGAGGCGTGAAGTTGATTAGAGATAGATGCGCACCGCTCAAAGTCGACAAAGAGTTGCAGCGGATAATCGTAGATGGGATCTTGAGTTCCAAGTGGGAGACTACGTGTTCTTGAAGGTGTCACCAAGAAGGGAATGCGAAGAGATTCGGCAAGAAAGGGAAGCTTACAGAGGTACATTGGCCCATTCGAGATTCTTGAGAAAGTTGGGTCTTTAAACATCGAGTTGCGTTACCACCTTCACTTTCGGAGACTCATAATGTCTTCCATGTTTCCATGTTGCGAAAGTATTTGAAAGATGAGTCCCATGTACTTGAGTATGAGGAGATAACATTTGAGCGGATATGTCTTATGTTGAACCGTGAAGATTTTGGACACCAAAGAGCAAGTGCTGAACCAAAGAATTCCCTTAGTTAAAGTTCTTTGGAGAAATCACAACATTGAGAAGCGACTTGGGAAGCGAGGCGGAGATGCGCGAGAAGCATCCACATTTGTTTGATGAACTTGGTAAGAATTTAGGGACTAAATTCCTAAAGGAGGGAGAGTGTAACACTCCGGATTCTTGCATGTGCATTGTGTGCTTGCCTTCATGTTTTCTTGTTGATTGTGAGCATGTTTACTTAGTTTATAAATGTTTTAGAATCATTCATAAGTCATTCATGAAGCTCTTAACATGTTTAGAATCATGTATGCTTGCTTGTTGAATCGCCGGTTCGATTGCTTTGTTTTGGCCTTAGCGATTTTTCCTCGTTGCTCGTATTGCTTGTATTTAGGTAGTCGCGAAGTGTTCGTTGAGTTCTTGGCTTTGTATTCAGGTCATAACCATGTTGAAACAAGCCTTTTCCATGATCCAAGTTATCCTAGTTTGATTGGTGTTTGATTCGTTAACCATTAAATTCGTCGCATGATTCGAGCCTTGTTCTACCTTGTTTCGGATGTTGTTCGGTGTGTTTCTACGACTTGTTTTGAGTTGGGTTAGACCTTAGAATGGTTGCCCATGAGTTTGGGACCATTTAGGACATGTTTAGACCAAGTTCAGGGCTAGCACGGCGGCCGCATCGAATTTTGATCACTAGCCCGCCTCAAGAGCCGAGAGCATTGCAAAATGAACTTAGCTGAGATTCGGTAGCGCCGCACGGACTTAGTGAGGCCCGCCTCAATCTGCCGGGAGCTACCTACGGAATTTTCCTGTTTCTTTTGTCGTTGTACGATTTTGGCACCCAAACCCCTATCCAAACCTTTTCTAAACCTCACTTAAACCTCCCTAACCCTCCTTGATTATGTCCTAACATTAGTAACATGTTTTAAGAGTGGATTAAGAGACCATTAGTGATCATTTAACAAGCCAAAATCAGATATTTATCCACCATTAGCTTGACACTTGTCCCACTCAGATTTTTTAAACCCATATACACCACAATCTGATGTTTTGACCTTCATTCTTCTCCCTCACTCTCCAAGAACGAATTTCATCTTCTCTCAAGTTCTCCCATGGCTTCTTGAAGCTACCTTCTTGGTTCTCCATCATCCCTTCTTCCATTGCTCAAGCCACCTTCATCAAAAGTGTAGAGCTTGAAGAGTAGATCATTTTCAACCGATTAGTTTCCTTCTTTGCTTTCTTTGCTGAAGAACACAAGTAAGTTACCTCTTTTTTTCTTCTTGTTCTAGTTCTCATTGACCCTAAGGAAACAAAGCTTTTTGATGTATGAGGTCAATGAGGACACATAATTGCTTCCTATGCCTTCTACTTGTATTTTGAAAGTATGAACTTGCTAGGAGCATGTATAGGATGATTTCTTGCCTATGGAAGTTTATAATACTCTTTCATCTTGTCTATTTAAGGTCTTGAACATGTTAGAAACATGTATTACATGTGTTGCTTGAACAAGTGCTATATGAGAATGCCCTAATTTGAGCCTACATTATATGTTGTTATGTTGTATGTGTTCTATCCTATAAATTGAACTCTATGATGTATATGAATCACATTGCAATGCCTTGGTGAATTTACATCCTTGTTGAACTTAGAAATGACCTAGGTTGGGTTATGAAGCACATAGCTTCAATCTCTCCAAAATTGGGAATTTAGAGAAAAGACTCAGCGAGTCGACTCTAGGGAAGATTTGAACATGTTGAACCCTAATTTCAATCCCTACGAAGTTTGGACACCGTTTGATTGAGTTACTCAAATATGAGCTTGGTTTAATTGTTTGCAACAAGTTGATATGTATGATGGGTTTTGAGCAATTAATTGCCTTGACATGATTTATGGTAGAGATTCATAACCTACTTTGTCGGATGAGTTCGCTCTTGTCGAAATCGATCCTTAATTGGTTTAAGTCAAGTAAACATCTACTTGTGCATCACATTGAGTCCAGATGGCATTATTTGGTTTGTTTATTAAGTCAGGGTGGGACGATGCATCGCCTTCACGAATTGTGAGATTCGTGCTCGCTATGGATCGCCGCACCCGGGACCTCACACACACCTCCACTGTGGGCCGCAGTGGGGAAGTAGCCCCTTTGCTGTATCAATACGTGTCGCATTGGCTTGCTAATGAAATCGAGTAGGTTCTCGGTATGAGTCGATGAATTCACAAAACATCGATGGCACGTACCAGATGATGCTGAGTGTATTGCGGGAGCTCTGGCGGCCGTGACTATATCATATCCTACTTGTATGATTTATTTTACGCACTTATGTGAACAATGTGCTAAGTGCCATATGATGATTATGCACTATAACTGTGATAAATGTCATGCTATAACATGAACATGCATTTTTAGTAACTTACTAAGTCTTTCGACTTACCCTATTTGTTTGCTTTGTTTTCCTTAGATCCGGGCCGAGGAGCGGTTCGCTAGACTCGCCATACTCGCGTTTGGTTGCTTTGAGCTAGAGGTTGTTCTTTTGGGTTTTGTAGATAGACTTTTGTTTTGGCAAGGACGTTGGGAAGCAAGTCACTTAGACTTGACTTGGGATTTTGTTGTTGTAGTAAACTTAATGACTTGATACTTAATATCTTTTGTATGCCGACTTATATGTCGTGCTTGTTTATATGTTAATGGTTCGCTACAGTTTCTTTCGCTAAAGCTCTTTTAAATATTATTGTTGTTGTTGTCTCCGGCATGTTGTGGCCGTTGAGGTTTTTATAAGCATGTGTTAAAATTGTAGGAGTAGTTGTTGGGTTGGTATGCGTAACGTCGCCGATGACTTGTTTATTTTAAGTTGTTTTTCCGGCCAAGTGTAGCCGATTTGTTATTCGTATGCGATGTTGCGCCACATGAATTTTATAATCCTACTTGCGCACGCTTGTGTTCTTGCCTATTTGGACGGCACGACTTGGGATCTGGCATTAGGGTCCGGGTCGGGCTGTCCGTATCCGCAGAAAATACCGATCCAGCGGTATGGCGGCGAAAGTCGCTATGGAGTATACAGGGGCTCCAAGGTACGCTCCGGACTCGGCTCGGTGGCTAGACCAAAATCTGGATGCACGAAATGATCGCTTGCTAAGCCAAATAGCAAGTCTTATGCAAGGTCCAAAGCCTAGTGGTGAGGTGAACTCTTCCCCTGCAGTCCCCCAGGAAGCATCAACATCCCATGTGCCTCCAAACCCAACTTCCCAGCCAAACACCAACCCAACAAATATTGCTACTACCCCGAATCCAAATCCCCCACCAAGTCCCTACTACCCAAATATTAGCCCTTACCCGTCCTGTCCTCCATATTTTCTCCCAAGCACCAACATTCCCAAGAATCCAAATGACCTCCCTTTTTCCATAACCAACTAATTCCAGAACAGCCCACATATGGACCCAAAAAGCTATAACCCGCCAGGCCAAGTTACTACCTATTTACCTTTCAATGATCCTGGCCGCCCAAACAAAACCGTCAATAATCCTCCAACCTAGAATCCATATATTGCCCAAAATCCACCAGCTCAGAATCCATATACTGCCAAAAATCCACCAGCCCAGAATCCTTATACTGCCCAAAATCCACCAGCCCAGAATCCTTATCCATCCTAATATCCATATCCCGCCCAAAATCCTTACCAGATACCGCAGCCAGAAATTAACCCAGCCTTCCCTAATCCCGCCAGTATATACCAGAAGCCAACTCCCCCAGCCACCAAAATGGAGGCCGACATGGAAAATATGAAGACCATAATGCTCAAACTTCTCAACAAAGGGGAATTTTCTATGCGGGCACTAGCATTGCAACCTTCAGCAATACTACCCTCAAAATTCAAAATACCCGACATAGAAAAATTTGATGGGACTGGATGTCCTATATCCCATTTGAAATCTTATTCCACTGGCATGCAGTCAAGGGGAGCTAGCTTTGAGGCTATGGCTTCCAATTTTCACCTCACCCTAATAGGGGCTGCCAAACAATGGCTAATGTTGTCTGATAGCAGCACCATGAATACCTGGGACCAGATAGATGAAGGGTTCCTAGAAAGATACAAAGACAACACCAGTCCTGAAAATAAAAGGGACCTTGAGTCGTGCACCCAAAGGGAAAAAGAAACCTGCGCTGAGTTTGAAGTCAGGTGGAAAAGAAAGTTGGCCCAGACTTTTGACAGACCTGATCTAGCTGAGTCATGCAGAATGTTCATTAAAAACCTCCAGCCCATTTACCTGGAACATATGCGGTATCTCCCCTACACCAATATTAAAGAAATAGTGGAGAAAGGAGCCGGTATTGATGAAGACATACGGACTGGGCAATTAAAAGCCAATACGCCTCCTAGTTCTTTCCGTTATTCTAAAGGAAAGACAGCCGCACCAGCAGCAGCCGTCAATACGGTAGGAAATGCCTCAGCCCCATTTTCTACTCAAAATTATAGCACTGTTCCATGGTCCTATGGGTCAGACATGTTTGTCAACACAGTGGGAGGAAATAATGGCTCTGGCAGAAATTTCAGAAATCAGAATAGGGTGAACCGGTATTATGATGAAGCAAGCAGGTGCGTGATACTGCAGGGGCTAATGGCACGAGGAGTGCTAAAGCCTTTGGAAAATTATAAACCACTAAACCCCACCGGAGGACTTGGAACCATGCCCAGGACTGTGAATACCATCGCTGCAGTGGTCACCTCACCGATAAATGATATACACTCAAAGATGCTATCCAGGACCTTATAGATGATAAGGTTATTGAAAAGTCTCCTCCCAGACCAATTATAGTCAATAACCCCCTACCTCAAATCAATATGATTGAGGTTGATGAAAAAATTTGTGTCCCCAAGTTTGAAATAAATAAACATCCATTACCATATATCCTTGTTCCTTTCCCTCCATCATTATCTATAAAAGAGCCTAGCTGCAATATGCTCTCTTGGGACACTATCCTGGGTAGCCAAAATACTTGCAATATTGAAAAAGCCACTTGGGTTGGTGGAGATGTTAGCGACCTTACTCGATCGGCCGAGCCTACCGGCCAAACACGGAAAGAGGTGACCACTGCGGCAAAGATCAAGCAAGAATCTTGGGGCTAAAAGCGGATTGGAAGATACCTTATTAACTCAGATGAAGAAAACTCAGGCCAACATTTCCATCTGGGACTTACTTTGTGCTTCCAAGACCCACCGTGATACGCTGGCCAAATCTTTAAGCCATGCAGTCATTCCTATTGAAACCTCCCCAAATGAGCTTACTCAAATGATCGGGAACATTCACTTTGGAAACATAATAATGTTCATCGATCTAGATCTGCCAAAGGAAGGAACCAACCACATTGATGCTCTCCATATCACTGGGGGAATTTTGGAGAAACGGGTTCCCCGAGTTTTGATAGATAATGGGTCTTCGTTGAATGTATGTCCCGCCAGCACATTAGCCAAACTGGGAACAAAAATATCAGAACTCACTCCTTCCTCGCAGACAGTAAAGGCATACGACAACACCAGTCGATGTGTCCTAGGGGTGGTCACTCTAATGCTAACCATTGGGCCATTAAACATGCCAGTTGAGTTCCAAGTCCTGGATATACCAGCCACCTTTAGCTTATTGCTGGGACGCCCTTGGATCCATGGGGTAAAGGGGGTAGCCTCTTCATTGCACCAACTTTTCAAATTCATCAACGAGGACCATATAGTAATTATTTTGGCTGATAAGATCATGGAGAATAAGGAATGCGAGGATATCCCAATCCTCGAGATAGAACATGAAGACACTGGTATTTTCCTCAGTGGTTTTGAGGTCATCCCCCAAGCTGTAGTCAATGCCATTGAATATGGTTGGGAAACTGACATTGTAAGACCCCGAACCTTCGTGTATTTGACTTTCTCATTTTGCTTGCCGTTTAACCGTGACCTCACTAACTAAACTTGAGGAAAGAACCTTGATTTGTGTAGGTAGGCTATTTAGAAGCCAATACCTTAATTCCATATGTTCCATAGACTTTAACTAGTTAAAGTTACAAGTCGTATACTGACGTTGTTCGTTACTTGACTCGGTTGAGAGTTTAGAAGCATTGTTGCTTCGTTTGAGCCTTAGGGTTTCTCGGGATTGCCTTCGTTGCTTGTATTGTTTGTGTTTTCAACTTGCGAGGAGTTCATTTGAGTTCTAAACCAAGTGTACTAGTATTTCCCATGCTTGCATAATCATTGTTCATAGACTTGTTGCATTTGGAAATAAGATGACCAACATATTACTTCACAGATTCAGTCCGGTTTTGGGCAAAGTTCGGGAAAATTCTGGTACCAATCTACTGAAGAGAATTTTCTAAAAATTTAGTATGTTTTACCTACATATGTTAGGATACTCCCTGTAAGATATGATATTTTTCCAAGGTGTATAAGTACCTCATTTACGTCTTGACTTACGGCTGTGCCAGAATTCTGTTTTCAGGAAATCAGCTTCTGTACTTGAACTTGTAGTAGCCATATTTTGATGAATATAAGTCCAAATTTAGTAATTTAAAATGCTAAACTATAGTTTAAAGAGTCGAGTTTCATAAGAATCAATAATCATCTCATTTGGAGGTGTGAGCTATTTATGGTCGATTTTACAAGATCGACTGTCCAGTAACAACAATCTGGAAATTGGGCAGTTTTCAGCCTTTGGTCATTTCTTGGGTGGTTTTGGCTATTGACCACCAAGCCCCTTGGCCCTTGGACGTCCATTGTGACTCAAAGCCTCCTTTGTTGACTCTTCAACAACCCTTGTGAACCCTTTGATCATTCCTTATCAATGGTCACCCTTCCTTGGCCAATTAGAAGCTAGATAATCACCATCACTTGGATAGGGGGTTTGAGGGGAAGTATATAAGCTTTTGTTCAGCCTTTACAACCATTGTTGATCAACAACAACCTGAACTTCAGAGACTAAGCTCCAAATTTCGTCCATGGAGGTCACACCAACTTGAGAGACCATTTCCCGGAGATCCGGTGGTCCGATCGACGAACCGAGATCGCCAAATCGAAGCCCTCGATCTTCTCTACAACAATCCTCTCTTTAATCAACCTGTCCTCCATTAATCTTTTTTTTTTTTTTTAGGACTAAGGTACGTTGAGAAATCCCTGAAATTTTCATGTTCAATAAAATGACATGACCCCTTCATTATAGTTGCTCTATTGATGATTATGAACATCTTTTGTGAAGACAAATCCTCCAATTCAACCTTTGACATATGTGTAGGATTTTATGAATTCTCTATGATGTTATGATTTTGACATTTTGTAAAGCATGAATGTTGTTTGTATTAAGCTTGGGAATAACTATTGTGAAAGAATTTGGTTCAATTCAAGGTTTAGCAAAATCACCGAAACTAGGGTTTGAAACTCGGGATTGTGTTTAAGGCTAGTTTAAGAACATGAATGACTTAGTTATCGAGTTCTAAATGAACGGAGAACTTAGAAAAGGGCAATGTGATACATATAGTATCAATGCTCTACTTGGTTGAATTTTAGTAAAACTCACCGGAGTTGAAATTAAGGAGTTATGAACAATACCGACTCCACATTCAATCCCTACGCTGTTTGTAGTGCGTTAGACTAATATATTAGCCTACGTGACTTTGGGATGGATTGAAGGGCATGTTTGATATGAGTAATTATAAGACTCAATCGAGTTCTTATGTGGTTTATGTGATTGTGTGAAGCAAATGCACAGTTGAGAGCATGTTGTAGAATGATGTATCTACTTGACAGTTTGAATTCGCTCTTGTCGAATTCCTACTTGATTCTTTAATGAGTAAAAACACCTACTTGTTGAATAATGAATTTGAAGACTATTCTATGAGAAGATTTGGATTGGGGCTTTCTTAGTACTCTATACATGGAGTCTACTTGTATAAGTCGCTAGGATGACCATGTTGTTATCTAAGACTCACCGGTATGGTTTGACCTTACGGGTCATTACCGCTCTAGTGTTGCTTAAGCCTTTGACTACCATCGACTTTTGTGTTATTGAATGAGTTACTACTCTAGGAAGAGTTTAGTAAATGGCTTCATGATCCGAGACTAACGGAGTAGTCTTGGATAGTACTTAATGGATTGATGGTTAAGTTGTGACTCTGTTGAATTTCATAGGTGAATATGGAATACTGTGTATATTTTATATTATGACTAAATGCATGATTTCCTACCTTGTCAAAAATTGATTCTTCTATGTGTTTCTATGATATGACTTATGAGCATATTGAATGTATTTGCCTTCGTGCCTGATCTGTTCTACGGTTAATGAATTGTGGTGAACTTGGATTCTACTATTATGTGGAATTAAGAATCAAAATTGAACTAAGCTTGATTTCACAATAATCAACTTGGGCTTCCCTTATATAATTGACTTGGGACTTGAACTAAGATTCCTAAATGGAATGAGAGCCTTGCTATGCCTCGAACGAGAACATAGAAAAGATTCTTGGGTCTGTTGATTCTTATGTTAAATTTATATCTGATCAGGACATTACATTAGTTTTATTCTTCAGTGGCTAATCGGGCTGCGTATCGATTAGCGTGGCAACTGTGTATAGAACTTTGCCTTGTATAGTTTTTGTAGGAGTTTTTCCGGATCGTGGAAGACCCCTTCTCAGCCTTCACCTAAGACCCGCTCAAAGCTTAAGATTGGTAGATCTCGTGTCCACTGATCGCTTCTACGTGTCCTCTCCGTGACTAGTTAGCCGGATTAATTCAAACTTATTTCCATATATTATTTGAATTAATCCAAGTCATTCCCTGACATGTCAAGCCGCCGAAAGCAACTTTCCGAAAAGCAGGAAGACCTTTTCGTCTTGAACAGTGAAAAGCAGAAAAGCAAGTGTCCCCTACTTTCTGCTTCATCTCTCAGATCTGACACCAAATCGCCCACCTTTTTTGAAGATCTCAGAAATGATTATCTGCTCTAGATATCTGTGGAGACGAAAATCCTTGATCGACCCATGCATTTAATGCATTTATGAATAGAGTTGTTGAAGTCTTCGGTCTCTCCAACGGATTCTTTTGAAATGCACACGCTTTAAATACCGCCATTGAAGACTGGAACAAAGACAAGCTGAGAATCAATCGAACACTTAAGAATTGCTCTGATCTACACAACTCCAAGTCTTTCAGCTCCAGTGCATTCATAGATCCTTAACTGAGATCTAGAAGTTCGTCAACAACAAGGCTGTATTTCTTCAACATTTATTCTTTATTCTTCTTGTTGTTAACTTCCATTAACTATACTTCTGCTTCTGTGAATTAAATATCTTGTATTTACGAGATATTTAATTCCTAGACAACCTTACACAAGTCAATATTTGTACCACGATCATTAGGGATATTCTTTGTAATTGATTAGGAAAACATAGTACACAATTTAAATCCAAGGTTGGCTGCCTTGGTGGTGGGCGTAGCACTCTTTTTTCAAAAGCTTGATTGGCTAAAGCCTTTATCGATTCCCGGCAATTCCTCATTAAAGTTCTCTAAGTTTGGTGGATTTTTTGTTGCAGCTCGTATCTACACTTGTTTTATCTTGTACACTGGGATTCGTGGGTTTTCTTTAAAGTGGTTTCCAAGGGGACCTTTAGCCAAGCTTATTCATTATGCCTGCGGTGGTCCTGGTGGACTCAATGATCTTCAATCCTCTCCTCATTATGCTTATTTTCTCAGTGGTGCGCTTATTATTTCATCTTGCTTTATAGTGTGAACCATCCCAAAATACTTGTGTTATTTCCTCATTAAATATTTTTGAGCTGGCTTAGTTTCATTGTTTATATTATCCATTTAAGAACATAACTTAAATGTCTGTAAAAGGTCTCATTGGTCTTGCTCGGCAGACTGAACAATTCTTGAAGGTCTTCCGCTACTTGATTCTTTTAGTAACTTTCAAGGAACTTACTTAAAAGTCTTTAAAGTGTTAATAAGCTATTCAATCCCCCTTCTAGCTTATTATTGTGCTCATTGGGACCCACAATTGGTATCGAGCCTTACTCTTCGAAAACAAGTTTTTCCAAGATTAAACTCTTGAGATACGACATAATGGCACAAACACTATATGCTGCCTACATCTAATGCTAACCACGTCCCAATATTGGACGAAGGTCATTTTGATGTATGGAAGGATAAAGTAATGAGATTCATGAACTCTATTGACAACATGTTATGAAATGTGTCAGCTGCAGTCAACATGTACCAATGAAGGCAAATCTTCTAGCCTCCATCGTTGGGAACCCCTTGCAGTTCCTAAAGAAGAATCGTAAATGAGGAAGGGACGATAGAAAGCTGGTTGAACTTGATGACAAAGCAATCAATATAATCACCCACTCTCTAGATACAAGCACCTGTAGGCTGATTCGATGTACAACTGCGAAAGAGATGTGGGAAGCTCTTGTAGAATACTTGAAGAACCAGGACCACGAAGACAAATTGAGAAAATATACATACATCCAGCCAGTTTGATTCTTTCAAAAGGATCCTAAGGAAACCTTGAGACAAGCATCGATCGGTTCATGAGGTAATAAATAGTTGTTTTCTCTTGGTAAAACATATGACAAAAGGAAATGAACATGAGGTTTCTAGGCTCTAGGTAGCTTATGGCTGTGAAGACCACGGCTATGAAAGAATCTAAGAACTTAAGCGAGATGACTCTTCGTAGTCTCTACGCAATTTAAAGGTTTATGAACTTGAAGTTAATCAAGCTCAGAGAGCAAGACAAACATTCAAGCGTGTCTTTGCGGCCATGGTCAGAAGAAATCATTGTTGAAAACAAACCTTCTATTTCTTCAAGGTGAAAATGATTTTTATCGATGAACAATTTGCTATGTTTGTTAAACGTTTTCAAAAAATTTGCAAAATATGGAAGGAAGAACACTCACCAACAACCTTTCGGGAAGATTGGTGAAAGCTCATCTAAGGAAGAGCTCAAGTGTTATAAGAAAACCTGAGTCATTTGCTTTCAAAATGTCTAAGCCAAAATGAAGCATACCACTTTTGAAAATTTCAAAAACAAAAAGGGTATGTTGGTGAAGACATAGAAGACAAACAAAGTTGCCTCATGGTTTGAGAGGCGATCGAGAAGAGGAGGAGAAGAGGATTAGAGCAAGCTAACATATGCTTAATAGCTCATGATTCATGTCCTACCTATGACTCGAAATGAAGTTGTAGTTTCACCAAGTCCTTCGGACAAAAAATGAAACCAACGTTGATAGTTTCGATAGGAAGAACTTCTCAAGGATAATCGGGATATGCTTGAAGAATTTAATTCCTTTAGAGTAGCCTATGTTAAACCCAGAAGCTGGCACTTCTGGGAGAAATCTTTGATGGCGTTGAGATTCAAACTCTCAATAGCATCCACAAGAGAGTATCAAACTTGAAGGAAGAAAACAAATTTCTTCATGACAAAATTGGTATCTTGTGAGCACATCAAAGGACTAGACCTAGAGAAATTGTAAAAGACAATTGACTCTGGAATAGCTCCACGGATGCATTTGAAGAAATCCTTACAAGCAAAAATCTGCAATGATAAACAGGCATAGGATATTCGGATGTGTCTCTTCCGACAATCTCTTGGGTCAAAGAAAGGTGAATCCTCCCAAAATGATATATCTTTCTCTAAACGGACATTTTGGAAATATAGGGAAACAAGGCCAGTTTACTCAAGTGGTCCCATGTTTACCTTAAAGCTCGAAAGGAAAAGCCAAAATGAATGATTCAAATGAGAAAACACGAGAGATAGCAGGTAGAGAAAGTGAAGTCTACCGGCAACCGACTATGCCAAGGCAAAGTGGTGGTAGACCTACTAAACTACGGTAACTATCAAGTTTGTTTATGAAAGCAGGCAAACTCCTTTACCTATTGAAGGTAAACTTAAAGGTATTACCGAATCCTCCGAAAAGGTTTTCAACGAGAAAAGCTAAAGCTAATACATTGGTAACCTACCTAGGAAGATTCGAAAGAAACCAATTAAGTCTACCAACAACAAAAGTGAACCAAAAAATGTCTCAGAAAAGGAATGATCATAAGCACTTGAAGACTCTAAGTTCTCTATGGACTTTGCATTTATGTCATTCTTGCCATTGCTTAGGCATAAACTTGGGAATGCTGCTAAGGTTCACCCAAGATCGAGACCTAGTTCTCTCAAGGTCAAGCGGTATGGGTTGCAAGGGTTGCTAATCCTTAGGACCCAAAAGAAAATAAAGGGTACCTTGTTTTGCTTTAACTCTTTTCTGAGGAATGCTTCATGGCTATAGAATCGGAAAACAAAGACATACAGGTACCTAGGCGGTGGGTGTTCAAGACACATGGTTGAGGCAGAAGTCTTCTACGGATATAATTTGAAGCAAAAGGACCCCAGCGGTTATTTTAGAGGACAATGCAAGAGGAAAGACAATTGGATGCTGAAATTACTAGAGGAAGTCTCTCCATCAACAAAGTTTCTCTAGTAAGTGGTTTAAAGCACAATCTTGAGCATATCACAATTCACGACAAAAGGACTTCTATGCCAATTCAATTCCAACCGATTGCCTCATCAGGCAGGTGAATCGGTGCCTGATCTTGGCCAGGCAATAGACAAGGAAGCGTCTATGTCGTGGACTTAAATCTTCTAGGGAGATTCTCAAACTGTGTCCAGTAGCCAACAATGTTCGTGACAACGGTGGCGCTATGGCCAAGCGTCTCGGTCACCTCAACTTGAGCACTCTCCCAAGCTCTCCAAAATGGGATTGTCGAAGGTTCACTGGTGTGCGCCGATCATGGCGAAGTTGTAAAGCTTGTCAACTAGAAAAGCTTTCCAAGTCTTCCTTCGAAAGTCTGTATTGTCAACAAGCAGACCTCTTCAACTTGCATATGGATCTCTTTGGACCTATTATTGACGGTATTTGGGAGACAAATGTACACACTTGTAGTAGTTGATGACTACTCTAGATTCACTTGGATCGAAACTATGACATCTAAGATGAAAGCGTATGATCTAGATGCACTTTTGAGAAGACTTCAAACTCAAAAGCTTGAAGACATTTGTGACATAAGATCGGAACAAGCCTTGAATTCAAAAACAACGGTGTAGAAAAGTC
>JABEVN020003977.1:0-16141 GCA_013146195.2 Codonopsis lanceolata | reverse complement strand
CACTTCGATCTAGGGCAAACACGCGACCTTGCACCTTAAGCTTTACCATCGCCATCTCTCTTAATCCCAAGTAGGCAAATTGACTCGAACCTCTTTTTGGTTATTCTTCAATTTAGGACAATTCTTCTTCATGTGCTCCCTCAGTAGTAGCACTCCATCGGCGCTCCATTCTTACTCCGGCATCTATCCTCAGTGTGCCTATCTTGAACAATAAGAGCAAACCAATACCCGCTTGATGATCACTGGTAGGTGTAGTACTAGCCCTTTGCCACTTGTGATTCTTTGCATGCTTCATAATTCGATTTTCCTTCCCTTCTTGCGATCATTGTTCCCACTATAGTTTCTGGTGATAGATCCATTACCTCGCTTGAAGGCTAGAACTGCCAGAAGAACCAAAAATATCATGCCACGATCTCCTCGATATCCTCTCAATCACGTGCCCTATCAAGCGGCTTCCTATAGCCACAAGCGATGAGATAGTAGGCGCTAAACTTCGGTCCTCAAACCCTTCACAAATTTCAGGTCCTCTAGCCTCATCCAGGAATCAAATGTGTGCAATAGCGAGCCAACTCGTAAATCTTGCCGAATCTTGTGAGATATCATACCCCTGCACCAAGTCAAGAAATTCCTTCTCTCTTTTACGTCGAACAACCAGTACATAGAAGCTCTAAACTCGAACAAAGTTAGGCCATATGTGAGGAACTCTAAGCATGTCCCAACTTTCCCTAAGCACTTGCCACAATGCTCGCTTGCACTCTCAGCTTGAACAACCTGCCAAAACAACCTTACATTTCATCATCACAACCCAAAGGTGCAAATATCTTCTCTAAGTGCTCAATCCATAATTCAGCTTTCGTAGAATCCGGCTCCCCATCAAAGCGTCTCGGCCGGCTTCACAAACTTCTCAAGTAGAGAATTTCCATGATGTCTAGCATCCTGCCTCTGTCTTTCAACTTGTGGTTCTGGCTGCGGTTCTTGTTGTGGTTCAACTCCACCAAATCCCCTTTGGTTCATTTCATTCATCATAGCAAGCATACCCGATACATAGTAGCCATAGCCTCAAAGCGCTCTTCAGGTGTCCATAGTGGAGAATATACATGGCGGTTCTCGTTAGCATACGCCACCGCTGCACCTCTAGGTACCACTCCGTACCTCCTTGGTGCCTCCTTGGTGCTAGTACCGGATCTAGTATCCACCATCTTAACCTACAATAACACTTTCGGCGTTAAAATAAATCTATCACACAAAGCCAACCCCTAAGCCAAGGAACCTATCAGGTGATAGCTAAATTTATAATCATAGCTCGATACCAAGCTGCGTGACTGACCCAACCCGGATCCCAAGACGAGATCCCAAGGTCGTGCCGTCGGGAAACAAGTAACAACAAGCGAATAACAAATAATGGGTAAGGCCATAGCGGCAATACGCCAACAACTTAAAACACATGCGGAAGCGAAACATAACAACACAGTGGCGCCCGAGCTAACAAGCTCAAACTAAATACTACCAAAGAGATAATTAATCTCTCGGTCCAAAAATTCGACGCACGTGCCGCAACATTGGGCATGTAAAGCAAAACTCCCTGTCATGCAATATAAATATATAGCAACAAATAAACCAAGTCATCGGCGAAGTTACAGCCGGAACCCAACATTACACCAAGTCTAGGACTCTAGTCTAACATACTCAACGGCTAAAAACATGCCGGAGAACAAACATGATATATTAACACTAATCTAATGTATCCTCGAGTCCTCCAATGCTCGAAAGGGTCTAGAATTCAACCTTAAAAGACGTAATCCATAACCAAAGCAATCAATGTTCAAACCTCACTCAAAGATGGTTTAGAACTCAAGAAGAACACTCCCGAACGACAACTGAAAAGGCCAAACGAAGAAGGTTAACGACTAGAAGCAAACTAGCAATCAAACCGTCGATGTAACAAGCATTCAATCAATATCTAAATCATGTTAATGATGTTATGAATGATGTCTAACACTTATCCATATACTTTCAATATATATAAACAAACAAAGTCCCAAGGCATGTCATGAAGAAAAAATGCATCCGAACATAGAAACCGATGTCAACGAACATGCTATTGATTTTAAACATATGAATGAGCTAAGTTAACATGTTTATGATGAATATGAATGTATGAACTCATGCATAAAACAAGCAAGCAATATTCTAGGGTTTTACAGTCTCTAACAAGTTCATCCAACCAAATTTGTCATTTAAGCAAATAGAAGAACATGGCATCTCTAAAAAGCGCTAAATGCACTCATTGACCTCAAAATAGCACAAGATTGTTTTCCCTGGGGTCAATGAGGCAAAAACAAAGAGAAAGAGATGTAGTAACTTACCTACAATCAGCACTTCAAGTAACAAAAACGAACATGTAATGCGTGGGAAGTGTTCTCCTCAACCTCCTCTTCATTTCTATGGCTTGGATTTGGAAATGGAGCTCTCAAGCTTTGGAATCCATGGATGAACACTCAAGAAACCCTAGAAAACTCTCTCAAGCTCCCAAGAAATGTTCAACCCGTTTTTTGAAAAGGATGGCTGAAGAATGGAGGCTTAGTGGTGTATTTGGGTTCCCAAAGGTTGAAAAGGTAAGTGGGATATGTGACCAATGCATGTGGAGGTATTCCCAAGATAAAATGTCAACTAACCCACTTAAAATTCTAATAGATGGTTAGGATACAATGGGTGATAGTTAGGATGGTTTAGGAGTGGTTTAGGATGGGTTTGGGTAGGATTAGGATAGCCAAAAAGGAGTAACAAACAAAACAACCCGTATCAGGAAATCACACCATGCGGCCGCATGGTATGAAGAGCATGCGAGCGCATGCTAGGCAGAACTACAAACCTCAAATTTCTGCTCACCTTGCGGGGGCAAGGTCCGAACCCCTTGCAACAGCAAGCCCTCCAGTGCACGAAATGTCTAGAATTCAACCTAAATTGACCCCAAACACAAGACCAAAGTACCGAAGGCTTAAACCTCACTCAAAGATGGTTTAGAACTCAAGCAGAACACTACCGAACAACACTCAAACAGGCTAAACGAGGAAGAACAACAACTAGAAGTAACCAACGATCGAATCGACGATGCAACAAACATTTAATCATCATCTAAATCATGTTAAGGATGTTATGAATGACATCTAACACTTGTACACATGCTTTCAACATATCTATACAATCAAAGTCCCGAAACATATCATGACGAAAAGATGCATTCGAGCATAGAAATCAACGTCAACGAACAAGCTATTGAATTCAACAAACATACGAATGAACTAAGTAAACATACTTATGATGAATATGAATGTATGAACTCAAGCATAAGACAAGCATGCAATAATCTAGGGTATTACACCTTGTTTCTTTGATCTTTTACAGGTCTGTTTCATGGCTATAGATTCAGAAGATAAGGGCATCTGGTACCTGGACAGTGGCTGCTCAAGACACATGACAGAGAACAGAAGTCTACTCTCAGATATAGCTGAAGCCAAAGGTCCCACGGTGATTTTCGGCGACAATACAAGATGGAAAACAATTGGGTATGGCTCAATCACTAGAGGAAGTCTCTCCATCAACAAAGTTTCTCTAGTGAACGGCTTAAAGCATAATCTTCAGAGCATATCCCAATTCTGCGACAAAGGACTCATCTGCCAATTCTCCTTCAACCAATGTCTCATCAAAGATCGTGAATCAAGGTCAACTCTACTGACCGGCAATCGACAAGGAAACGTCTATGTTGTGGACTTAAATCTTCTAGGGAGATTCTCCAGCCTTTGCCTAGTTGCTAACAACGTTCGTGACAACAGTTGGCTTTGGAACAAGCATCTCAGTCACCTTAACTTCAAGTACCTCTCCAAGCTCTCCAAAGATGGGCTTGTCAAAGGTCTACCTACGGTGTCTGCCGACCATGACAAAAGTTGCAAAGCTTACCAATTAGGAAAAATTTCCAAGTCTTCCTTCAAAAGAAAGCCTGTCATGTCAACGACCAGACCTCTTCAACTTCTGCATATGGATCTCTTTGGACCAATCACTATAGTCAAAATCTTCGGAGACAAGTATACATTTGTAGTAGTTGATGACTACTCTAGGTTCACCTCGAAACAATGACTTCAAAAGATGAGATATATGATCTGGTCACCACTCTTTTCAGAAGACTTCAAACCCAAAAGCTTGAAGACATTAGTGACATCAGATCAGACAACGTCACCGAATTCAAGAACAACTGTGTAGAAAGATATTGTGATGACCACGGGATCGGCCACAACTTCTCTGATGCCGGAACTCCTCAACAAAATGGTGTAGCTGAACGGAAGAACAGAGCACTAATTGAAGCCGCAAGAACTATGCTGGCAGAAGCAAAACTTCCAAAATATTTCTGGGCAGAAGCCGTCAATTCAGCATGTTTTACCCAGAATAGATCCCTGGTAAACAAGTTTCATAATAAAACTCCATATGAAATATGGAGAGGAAGAGCCCCAAACATAGGATTTTTCAAAATCTTCGGCTATAAATGTTTTATTCTATATAATGGAAAATAATATAGAGGAAAATTTGATTCAAAATCAGACGAAGGAATTTTTCTGGGCTATTCCAAACATTCAAAAGCATTTCGCATATTCAATAAAACTTCTTTAAAAATCTTAGAATTTGTGCATGTTACTTTTGATGAATATGATTTATTAGAGCCTCGAAAGGCTCCAAATGTTGCTAATGATTTGGATGATGATGAGACAGGTACAAATAAAGCTTCTACTTCTACTCCACTTCAGAATCCTCCAACTGCAGACCCTTCCAGTTCTACTAACCCTACACCGGTAGACTTCAACTTTGCTGGTGCCAGCTCCAATTCCAGAATCTTTAAGGGAAGAACCCACCAGAAGTGATCTTCCTCCAGCTATTATTGAATCAACAGATCATCCCATTTCTCAAATCATTGGTGATCTCAATTCAGGAGTTCGTACGAGGAATAGAGTTCGAAATAAGACCATGTTTGCATTCACATTCATGTCTGAAATCGAGCCAAAAAAGATTGATGAAGCTATCGAAGACCATTACTGGATTGAAGCTATGCAAGAAGAGCTGAACCAGTTTGAAAGATGCAAAGGGTGGAGCTTAGTTCAAAGACCGACTGGCCATCCAGTTATCGGCACCAAGTGGGTATTCAAGAACAAGAGAGATGAAGATGGAAACGTCACCAGAAACAAAGCTAGATTGGTTGCTCAAGGCTACCGACAGGAAGAAGGAATTGACTTCGATGAAACATTTGCTCCTGTTGCTAAATTAAAGGCAATCAGACTCTTTCTAGCCTATGCTTCATTCATGGACTTCAAAGTTTATCAGATGGATATGAAGAGTGTCTTTCTCAATGGTGATCTTCAAGAAACAATAAATGTGGAACAACCTCCAGGTTTTGTCATCCAAGACAAGCAGGATCATGTCTACCGACTCAAGAAAGCACTCTATGGCCTGAAACAAGCTCCCAGAGCTTGGTATGAAACTCTATCTAAGTTCTTAATTGAACAAGGATTCATGAGAGGAAGAATAGACACAATTATGTTTATCCTCAAGCACAAAGGTCATTCTCTTCTAGTACAAATCTACGTGGACGACATCATCTTTGGATCTACAAACCAAAGCCTGTGCAAAAGATTCGAGAAGCTGATGCAAAGAAAGTTCGAGATGAGCATGATGGGAGAGCTCACCTACTTTCTAGGACTGTAGATTCAACAGACTTCCGACAGGATCTTCATCAGCCAAACCAAATATGCAAAGGAACTCATCAAGAAATTTGGTCTTGATTCAACAAAAGGATTTGAGACTCCAATGTCTACCGACTGCCATCATGACAAAGATGAAAAGGGAAAGCAAGAGAACATGACCAAGTATCGTGGAGTCATAGGTTCACTTCTTTACCTTACTGCCAGTAGACCTGATATAATGTTTGTTGTTTGTGTTTGTGCTAGATTTTAGGCAGATCCAAAGGCATCACATTTGATTGCTGCCAAACGTATCATTAGATATGTTTCTACAACTACAAATCTAGGTATCTGGTATTCAAAACGCAACAACTTCGATCTAGTTGGATACTGAGATGCAGACTGTGCAGCCTGCAAAGTGAGTAGAAGAAGTACCAGTGGGACTTGTCAATTTCTTGGAAATAGACTTGTTTCATGGTCATGCAAGAAGCAAGGATCGGTTGAAAACTCAACCATAGAGGCAGAATACATTGCTGCCAGCAGCTGTTGCTCTCAACTACTATGGATGAAGCAGCAACTAGTGGACTACAACGTCAAGACTGCAAATTGTCCTATCATGTGTGACAACACTTCTGCAATTTCAGTCTCCAACAATCCAGTGATGCACTCGAAGACAAAGCACATTGATATCCGTTATCATTTCCTCAAAGATCATGTGGAGAAAGGTAACATCAGTCTGGAATACGTTCCAACTGAACATCAATTGGCTGACATTCTCACTAAGCCAATGGATGCAACCAGGTTTGCTTATTTAAGGAGAAATCTTGGTATGATTGATCCTACTGCTTAATTTCAAATTCAAGTTTTTCTTTCATACCGGTAGACTTAAATAACTACTAACCGGCAGACTTTAGTTGCCTTCTAACGGAAAACTTAAGCTCTTCGCTTTCACCAGGTTTGTACTTCAACTATTTATTCTATTAAAGTGGGAAAGGTTTCCAAAAAGGGAAATGGGGTTAAAAGTCAAAACTTTTTAGTACTTTGAAAATATCTTAAGTTACAGCCTTTTCGCTAAAAGATTTTTTTGTCCTTTAAAATAGACTTTGAACCGCCCTTTCCAATACTTTTTGAAACCGCTCTCTCTCTCTCTCTCTCTCTAAATATTTCTCTCTCTACTCAAACCCTCCTCTCCTCTCTGCAACTACTTTCTCTCTCTCTTTTCGATTATTCTTCACTTCTTCTCTACAGCGACAATGGTAAGCTTTTCTCTACTCTCTGGTTTACTATTCACTGATTTTTGTTTAGTATTTCCTCTGTTGAGTTATTTTTTTCTGGAATCCGTACAGACGCTTTGCGTATCTGGACAGTTTCCGCCATTGTTGTTTTTCAAAACCTTGAAACTAATAGTTTTCTCTGTGTTTTGAGTACTCATTTCTGTTAGAAATCATCTGTTAATGTTTCTCTGGTTTATCTATCCAAAACATTCAAGGGTTTCAAGATTTTCATCAGAAATTTCAATTAATTTCAGAAAAATGAAATCTTTGCTTGTTTGTTATATAAGATCAAAAGCCTTAATTGCTGAATGTGTTCTTGCAGGTGAAAACTTCTACAAAGTCCAAAAGCGACAACAGGAAGGAGTTTGACCCTGAAAAGGTCATCCCCCCTAGTCTGAACATCAACGCACCAGGATACCCTCCATTTCTGGCTCCTCACGACATTATTATGGCTTTGGATCGGAAAATGTATCTACCCGGCATGTGCATAGACCTTAAGACCGTCTGTACATTCACCGCCTGAGTCAAAGCCTGCGAAGATATGAACGCTTCGGGGATTCTACCACTATTCTGCCTCCACGACGAAGACTACAGTACCCTCCTTGCCGAGGAATTTTATCAGAGGATGGTCATTGACCCCAAGACTCCATCCGTGATGTGTGGATGGATTCGAGGAAGACCAATCTCCGTCTCTGCCAAAATGATTTCCAGAATCATCGGTGTACGATATGGCGGAGACTTTGAAATATCCATTGCTGAGGCTAACCATGCCTGGGAAGCAATGAGGGGAATTAATACTCCGAGGGAACCTCAAGGCAAAATGCTGAGGAACCTCTTCCCTCTGGATGTCTACTGCATAAGCCACCTGATTGACAAGGGCCTTCTATTCAAGAATGGGGCACACAACATGTTCACTACCCAACAACTCAATCTTACAAGCGTTGTCTTCCTTCAGACCCAGCTCAACTACGGTGCTATCATCTACAAAGAGCTCTGGAACTACATTGAGAAAGTGAAGGATAACCCCAACTTCAAGAGGCCTTTTGTTAGGCTTATAAATGTCCTTCTTCGGGACATGGCAGAAATCAACTCTTCCGTAAAGGAAGATGAGCTCCTTGCTGTGGGTAAGGACAAACAGATGACGGCCACCTTCTTCAAAAAGTATGCCGACTATGAAAACAAACGCAGGTAGCAACGTGGATTTCCAAATATTTCACTTGACAAAGTTGCCAAGCCTTCGTCGATGGTAGTCACGCGTTTCAACATGGACGCGGATGATGCTGCTAGCAAGGGCTATCGCATCGCAGCACAAATTCGTAACCTTGCCGAGATATTCACCGTAAAGCCAAGGATCCGCCGAGTTAAGCAGCTGTTGAAAAAGAAAAAGGAAGCGGCGGAAGAAGAGGCTGAAAAGCTTCAAGCCAAATGGATAAGGCAAGAGCTGAAGGCCGGCAGACGTGACAAGTCTGCTGGAAGCTCCTTTGCAGCTGCTGAAATGCCTTCATCCCCCCCACCTTCTAACCCAAAACCACCAACCTCCACTACCCAACCTATTCCTAAACCCAAATGAAAACCCTCTTCCGACCAACCCTCACCTTCACCGAAACCTAAACGTAGGCGACTACGTAAAGGTATTCCGACCAAGCCACCAGCAGACATTGCTACTTCTGCCGATGAAGCAGCTGAATCTTCTATTTAGTTGCTAAGGCGGAAAAAGAAGTCTGCTGGCACCTAACCCTCTACCGATTCACAACCCCATCCCACTGAGTCATCTACTTAGAGGGAATCAACCCCTCCGGAGGAGTCTATCCCTTAGGAGGAGCCTACCAGAACACCCTCTCCACCTCCTCCTTCACCCTTCAACTATTCACCCGACCCATCTACCCCTGCCTCACCCTCTCGTAACCCAACCAACCAAACTACACCATCCGAACAAACCCAAACCACACCCATTAAACCCCTAGACTCTGCTGCCTCAAAGTTCTTAATTGAACTATCATTTGTAGCAGAACTCTTCTCTCAACCTTCATCCCAACCTAACCCAATGAAACCCAAATCCCTTTTCTACCATGCCCTCTCCTTCTGGTTCTCTACCGACCCCCTTCCAGAACCTTCAATGCTCAGTGACAACTCAGACACTGACATTGAACTTGACCAGCCACCAACACCTCCCCTCTCTCCACCCATAACAGTTTTCTCCTCAACCCATACTTTCCCTTCCCGCGACTCAACCTCAACCGACTCTGCCACTCCACCTCTCCAGCAGCCCTTCCGACCCACTGCCTCTGCCGAAGCCACCTCTTCTGCCGGCAGTGAGCATATTCACATTGGCCTGGACCCATCTCCATCTCTACCGGCCAACACTGAAATTTTGTCCCGCCTGGACGCAATATACGACAGACTGGAGAACTCACCAGCATCTCCACAACTGCCGCTGAGCTTGCCACTGCCACGTCCAAGGCAATACATAGAAATGCTGCTATCTCCTACGACAATTCCAAGACGATGTGTGGACCATGTTTGGACAGATGAAGCATGAGTTCATTGACGTCAACATCAACGTGGAAGCTCAACGCACGGAATGCGCACGGCTCTGCTCAACTCTATTCTACGAACTCTTCCACGCCATCACTCTCCATCTCGGCCATGACCGCCCACCTATTCTCGATCTTAACAAGATGGCTCTCAACCGGTCTCACGACGTGCTTTGTAAGATCCCGATTCCTGCTAGCTTGAATTGCGGCAATGCTCGTGATCTCTTCTTCTGCTGATCGCTTGTTTGGTTGTGAGAGAGTCTAAATGTGTATGAGAGACCACATTAAGACTAAAACACTTTTAGGAGATGTCATTTAGTGGTTGACTTGTTAAAGTCAAAAGTCGTAACCCGACGATAGTCGAAATGCGACGCGAGTGAGAGTTTTATGCGGTTTTGTGTTTCGACTGATTTGGTCCCGCATCTTTACATGATGATTAAATAACATGTTTAGATGTGTTAGACTTCTAATTGGATGTATTCCATAAGTCTCGTGAAGTTTTGACGCCCGAGAATAGCAATTCTCCTTATCGCCAGAAGTTTGAGATGGAGCCGGCGAACGCCTCGCCTTTCTGAGCCTATTTCCCCTATCTCGCTGAAAGCATCATCTCGAGAGGCATTCAGGCCTATTTTGTAGCCCTAATAGGTGTTTACAATCATGGGTTATTACCCATCGGTTTATGTTTCATTCGACGCTTAGATAGCAAGTAGTTACGCCTTGCGCCGGTTTTGCCCCTGTTGTTTCGGTGTTGTTTTTGAGAGTCTAGACCTACTTTAAAATTGGTTTGAGACTTGGATGGACTAGTTTAATGTTTGAGGACTTTAAGGGTTCAATTGTGAGCCATTTCAAGCATTTAGACTCGAGAACGCACGCGGGAGAGGCCGGATCGAGCAAGGAAGAGCAAAACCCTAAAATGCCGAATTGCCTCGATGATGCGGTCGCATCACTTAAGGCCAAGCGACCGCAAGGGGGCCTGATTCCAGAATGTCGGATTTTGCCTATTTTTCTGATATGTCCGAATTGTTTGACCAATTAACCCATTTTTAAGCCACACTTTGACCCAATTACTTAACCTAAACTAATCCTAACATCTATTAGGAGATTTAGGAGTTAATTAGTGGGGTAATTAGTGAGTTAATCCCCCATATAAAACCCCCCCAATCTGCCGCATTCTTCATTATTTCGGCCAGCAGAAAGTTTCTTCCCCCTTCTCTCTTCTTGCAAATTTCTGGGAGCACTCAAGGGGCTTGAGAGAGAGAGCTTGAAGAGGAGATTCGTGGGTCTTGAAGGGCTGAGCTTGGAGGCCATTAATGGAGTCTTCATCTTCCCATTTCACCTACAAACTTGAAGAAGGAGATGAAGAGAAGACATCATCTCTAGGGCACCGAATTTGCTGCATTGTTAGGGCTAAGTTTTGTAAGTTTCTACCTTTCTTCCTTCTTTAGGCTCCATTGACCCTAGGGAATCAACCATGTGTGCTATTTGGGTCAATGGAAGCCATTGTTAGGGTTTCTAGAAATGTATGAACCCTAGGATTTCAAGTTTATGTTAGAGCTTGATTGGCCTATGTGAGACCATGTCTATGTGAAATTCATGTTCTAAATTGCCTATTGAACTTGATTATGTTGATTTTTCATGAAGATTGATGTTGGTTTGGTTGAGATTCTTGGAGGGTGCCTTGCCCTAATTTTGTTTTAGCTTGCAAATTGATGATGTAAGCTTGATTAATGTGTTTTATATGCTTAATAGAGTATATTAAACTTTGCTATATGAATTGATTATGGGTATTGAGCTTGGATGACAAAGATGCTTGAAAGGATTTTCCCCAAATTGTATTTGGCTTGTTAAAGATGATGGTAAGCCTAATTAGCATGTTATACATGTTTAGTGGAGTTTATTGAACTTAGTTG
The DNA here is from genome assembly GCA_013146195.2 of Codonopsis lanceolata. NCBI lineage: Eukaryota > Viridiplantae > Streptophyta > Magnoliopsida > Asterales > Campanulaceae > Codonopsis > Codonopsis lanceolata. Next base: position 4,700 of record JABEVN020003977.1, on the reverse strand, counting down.
TGTTGATTAGCCATGAGTATTGAAATTGGTTTGGTTGAGATGCTTGAGGGTGATTTGCCCTAATTTGGTTTTAGCTTGCAATCTAATGATGTTAGCTTGATTAATATGTTTTACAAGCTTAATAGAACATATTGAACCATGTGGTGAATTTTAAATCATGAATTGAACGTTATGATTGGTATGATGACTTGATGATATTATGCACAAGATGGCTAAATTATTCTAAGTTGCATTGTTAATTAGTTTGTTGGGTTTATATGAGTATATTGAACATTGGGATTGTGGTTTTGGGCGATAGTTATGAACATAGGGGTTGATGAAGCCTAAGCTTCTAATCCTTGAATTTTCGAAAACTTAGATTGAACTCAACGGAGTTAACCTTGGGTTAGTATGAATCCTAGGAACTATAATTTTAAGTCCTACGGAATTTTGGGTAGAATTCATGGAGGTCGAGCCTCCAAGAAGTTTTGAAGTGTGTGAAGCACACTTGATTATGAGCTTATATGATTCTCTGTTGTGATGTTTATGCTAGTTGTGGATGAATTGCATGACTAGTTTGATAGTAGAGTGTTTACCTACTTGTTTTGAGCATATGAGTATATATTACTTGTGCTTGGGTTTTAAGTCCAATGGCGTCGGTTTGGTTGAGTTTTGGTGGGACGATACATCGTCTTCACGAATTATGGGATTCGTGATCGCGATGTATCGCCGCGTCGGGTTTGCACACCCTCCATCGATGGCCACGGTGGGGAAGTAGTTTATCTTAGTTGTAGTAATACACATGACTTTGATAACTATGGAACTCGGCGGAGATCGCCTCTGGGGGCGTCGATATCTGAGAGGGATATCGAGGGCACATAAAGGTTTTGCACGTGTTTTTGGCAGAGCGACACGCCGGAGGAATTTGGGTAATGGTATCATATCCCTTATACATGAATTGTTTCACAAGTGCTTAAGTGAATAACGTGCTTGGTGAATTGGATATGATATGATGTTTGTTTTGGTTTCTTACATGTTATACTTAATAGATAACATATTGATTAATGTTGTAAGCATGTATGCTATCACATGAGTATTATTGGAATGTGGTTTTATGCCAAAGGTATTAATCATTATTGTTAAGTTTGTATGCCTTGACATGAATATTATGGGAAGGCTATGTTATAACAATAACATGAATTACCGTTGTTAAGCTAATATGCTTTATCATGAATATTATTCGGATATGGCATTATGTTAAAAGCAGGTGAATTATTGTTGTTAAGTTTATATGCCTTGACATGTAACCCATCTAAGGCTATGTCATATCAATAACAAGAATTATGATCGTTAAGCATATAATTGTCTTGACATGGATTTTAGTGAGATGTTATACTACAATGATAACATGTTTTGTTAATGTTGAGCATGGATGCCATAACATGATTTTATATAAAGTTATTTCATGACGATAGCATGATGTAGTTTATGATTGAGCATTATGCCATGATAGGAAGTTACCTAGTAACTTACTAAGTCTTTGTGACTTACGTTTATTTGTTGGTTGTTTTCCCTAGATCCGAGCCGAGCATGGATCCAAGTAAATCAAGAAGATTGCGTTGATGAAGTATTATCGTGGCAAGCTACTTAGATAGATTATTGGTTTTTGGTGAGGTCGTTGGGAAAGATGAAGTTATGTAAACTTCATGTTGGGGTAGCAACCTAAATGTGAATTGTGTTATTTGTAATTATGTTGTTTAGATATTCTTGGCAGCCGACAAGTAGAAGTCGTGCTTGATGTATATTGGTAGTTAAACTTTCATATGTTTTTGGTTGTTAGTACTTTATTATTAGTACTCATGTTGTTGGTAGCCGGCGTTTTAGTCGCGCTTGGTTTATTGGTGATTATGTTAGCATGCTATATTGCTAGTTATTAATATGTTTGTTCTCCCAAGATGTGTTTAGCCGTTGAGTTGTTAGACTAGAGTCTTAGACTTAGTTTAATGTTGGTTCTCGGCTGTAGTTTCGCCGATGACTTGGTTTATTTTATGCTATATATTGATTTTGCATAACAGGAGTTTGTTCTACGTGCCCAATGTCACAAGCACGAGTCGAATTTTTGGACCGAGAGATTAATCATCTCTTTGGTTGTTTTAGTTTGCTTGTTAGCTCTGCGCCACTGTTTTATTTCATTTGCTTCCGCATGTGTTTTGAGTTGCTTTGTATCGCCGTTATGGCCCTACCCATTATTTGCTACTTGTTTGTTGTTATTTGCCTACGTACCGCACGACCTTGGGATTTCGCCTTGGGATCCGGGTCTGTCGCCACAGCTTGGTATCGAGCTATGATTATAAATTTAGTCACCGATAGGTTCTTGGCTTTGGGGGTTGGTTTGTGTGATTTATTATATCTTAACGCCGAGAGTTATAGTATGTTAAGATGTTTGAACTAGAATGGAGGTTAGCACTAGGTGCCAATGTTGATATGTATAGGTGGTACTAGTAATATCCATGATTGAGAGTCCACCTGAGAATTGGTGGCAAATATGATGATATTCAATTAATATTTAAGTGAAGATCAGAGTTAATGCATTGAGTAGCACACTTAGCACCTGATGAGACTAGGAAGACTCATAAATTGTGAAAGAGTTAAGGATTAAGGATGAGATATTACAGTAATTTATTTTTGATACCACTGATTTTCGAGGGGTCTGGGTTTATAATTATGAGAAAAGTTAAAATTATGAACGCACTGAGAGAGGACCTCAGGAATATTAAGGTTGATGATGTGGTTAGAGGATAGTAGTACCTCCCCAAACCGTGTAGGCAACCGTAGACTAGTAAGCTTTAGTGATGCTTTTACCTAAATTCATAGATGAAGAGGTGATAATTTGTTGTATAAATTTCGCTTAAAGAAATGTGGACACCATGTGTAGGTGTTGGAGCAATATTGGTGATCACATTAGAATGGATTGCCTTAAATTGAGGATTAATGACTCTAAGAGCTTAATAAGCAGCCTAGTGACCCTTAGTGAAATGGTTATAGACGAGCTAGGGTTTGAGGTTGTATGCGTGGCATGGCGTTGGCCATTATGAAGTTTTGAGACCTACCTTGGATAGGAGGTAATTCATTATACGGATATTATGGTTGCTATTATCTATTATGAGTGCACGCTGTACGGGTAACTCATATGCATTAATACATACATTGCATTGTGTGTTGAGATTTAATTATTTTTGCTTTCCCGATTTATGGATATTATTGAGGAGGATGTCCCTGTAATGGGATTGGTTTACTTTGTTTTGTTGAAATTTTGATTCGTCAGTAGACGCCGACAAGTAAAGTAAGGTAATACCTTATGTAAGCCTATATGGATGGCGATGTTATACATATGTGAATATTGAATATGTGATAATGCTACTAGTGGTAAATACTAGTGGTGCGTTAAATTTGTATGCTCTATAGAGATATGTGTACGTGAAAAATAATGGTACTTTGTTGTGTGATTTTTATGCAGTAGGACGCGCTTGAATTGCACGATCGATACTTAGTGGTTTTGAGATGGATTATGTTATTACGAGCAAGAATACCGCTAAGTCGCGACTAATAGGGTGTCGCACGCGCGAGAGTATTTCGTGTGTGTTTTAACGAATACGAGATTTTTGACTAAGGTAATGAAAGACTTCACGTAGTTTTGACGGTTGTGAGTACTAGAGTGAATGATACCCTTTTACTCTCGAGTTACTACTAAGTATTGTTAGGCGAGTATAGTGGATATACGAACCTTGCTATTTGTTAAGAGCAGTTCTTGTTTAGAAAAATTATCACGAGGGAATTCTTATGCGCACTTCTTTTCTCGGTTCAGGATATAAACATGTACGAATAGTTTCAAATCTCATGCCTATATAGCCGCTTGATTAACCGATATGCATGATTATGAGTTACATGAGTTGTATGCATTATATGAATACGGAAATTGCATGTAGTATATGAGAAGATGTATGATGATACTTGGTTATTTTATATCATATTTGCATGATATACATGTGTACGTACGACATCGTTAATGATATGAATTTTATCATGTCGTTGATGATTTAAAATTTTGAGTAAGATATATTTGTGATTTTGAAGTATAAACATAACTTGTATTCTGCGTGTGTTATTTTTAAAGGAGAATTAATATATGATCTTTATACGAACATGCATGGTAAACGCATTTTGTTAAAAAGAAAAGACATGGTTTATAAGAGTAATGAATATGTCTAACGGAAATAGTTGTATTTGAGTATGAACATGCTTATATGCATTAGTAAGCAATGTAATTTGTTTAAAAATAGCATGATAAAATCTCGATTCTCATGCCTTATGGATATGCCATGATTACACTGTGCATGATTATGTGAGATCTGTAGTAAAGCGATGCTTAAGATTTTTCTCATAACCCTTTCAGATCCTTGTGAACTTAAGTTGAAATCCAATTTAGCCGGTGACCCTAAATTGGTGATCAAAAGAGGTTCGGTGGACTAGAATTGGTAGTTGCAAGTTAGAAATTGACTAAACCTCTTACCAAGAAAAGGAAAATGAATGGAATAAACTTTCACATGATGCTATTATGCATTGTCTATGATTTGGAAGTTAGTAGCATGACTTGCATGATCCCGAATGTTAACTTATTTGTTTAGAAGTGTGTTTTGGAACACTCTTCCCTTAAATTGTGA
>JABEVN020003976.1:0-16148 GCA_013146195.2 Codonopsis lanceolata | reverse complement strand
TCGGCACCAAATGGGTTTTCAAAACAAAAGAGACGAAGATGGAAATGTCACTAGAATAAAGCTAGACTGAAGTTGCTTCAAGGCTACCGACAGTGAAAGAAGGAATTGACTTTGATGAAACTTTTGCTCCTCGTTGCTAGATTAGAGGCAATCCGATTCTTTCTAGCTTATGCCTCGTTCATGGACTCAAAGTGTATCGATGGATGTAAAGAGTGCCTTTCAATGGTGATCTTCAAGAAACGGTATACGGGAACAGCCTCCGTGATTTGCATTCAGACAACCGGATTGCCATACCGACTCAAGAAAGTTCTCTATCCTGAAGCAAGCTCCCGAGCTTGGTATGAAACTCTATCCAAGTTCTTAATAGAACAATGATTCGTGAGAAGGATAGACACTACTTTATTCATCCTCAAGCACAAAGGTCATTCTCTTCGGTACAAATCTATGTGGATCTATATCATCTTTGGATCAACTAACCAAAGCCTATGTAAAAGATTCGAGAAGCTAATGCAAAGCAAGTTCGAGATGAGCATGATGGGTGAACTTACCTACTTTCTAGATGCAGATTCAACACTGACGGAATCTTCATCACCAAACCAAATATGCAAAGGAACTAATCAAGAAATTTGTTCTTTGATTTAGCTAAAGGATTTGAGACTCCAATGTACCGACGCCATCTTGACAAAGATGAAAAGGGAAAGCAAGAGAACATGACCAAGTACCGAGGAATCATAGGTTCACTTCTTTACTCCATCGCTAGTAGACCGACATAATGTTTATTGTTTGTGTTTCAGGCAAGATTTCAGCAGCATCCAAAGGAATCACATTTGCTTGCCGCCAAACGATCATCGATATGTTTCTACAACAACAAATCTAGGCATCTCGTATTCCAAACACAACAATTTCGATCTAGTTGGATACTTAGATGCAGATTATGCACCGCAAAGTGAGCGTAAGAAGCACCTGGGACTTGTCAATTCCTTGGAAATAGACTTGTCTCATGGTCTTGCAAGAAACAAGGATCAGTAAACTCAACCACGTAAGTTTAATACATTCGCAGCGCCGTTGCTCTCAACTCCTATGGATGAAGCAACAACTAGTGGACTACAACATCAAGACCGCAAATTGTCCAATTATGTGTGACAACACATCAACAATTTCAGCCTCCAAAATCCAGTTGATGCACTCCAAGACAAAGCACATTGATATTCGTTATCACTTCCTCAAAGATCATGTGGAGAAAGGTAACATCGCCTCGAATATGTTCCAACCGAGCATCAATTGGCCGACATTCTCACAAAGCCACTGGATGCCACCAGGTTTGCTTATTTAAGGAGAAATCTTGGTATGATTGATCATACTGCTTAATCTCAAAGTTTTATTAATGTTTCTTTCATACCGGTAGACTTAGTTTTAGACTGACCGGAAGACGTAAGTTTCCCTTGAGCGGAAGACTTAAAGGTTAGTTTCTTTACCTAGTCTATTTATATTAAAGAGGTTTCTAAAGCAATAAAGGGGGTCAAGGATAAAATTTGATACTTAAAAATATCTTAAGTTCCCGCTTTTGCGCTAAAAGTTTCTCGCCTTTAAATAGACCTTGAACCGCCTTTTGCAAAACTTTACGAAACCCTTTTGACAAAATATTTCTCTCTCTATTCATACTCTCTGTGTGCAACTGCTTTCTTTATTCCCAAATCTTCTTGTTCCTTCTTCCCATCAAACATCAATGGTACGTTCTTTTCGACTCTACTACTTGAAATTTATCGTTTACTGTTTTGCATTTCATTTCATAACCTAAATTGTTATGGAATTCAAACGCTTGCTTTCGAGTTTTTAACAGTTCGCCATTGTTGTTTTTAAAAACCTAGAAACTAACAGTCATTTATATGCTTTCAATGTTTACTCTCCTGAAAAACTTCTTAAATACATTTCTCTGGTTTGGATACTCTAAACATTCTAGGGTTTCAAGTTTTCATTTCGAAAATTTCAATTCTCACAGAAAAACTTGAAATCTCTGCTTGTTTAGTTCTTAAGGTGAAAAGCCTAATTTTTTATTGCATTTCTTTCAGGCTAAATCATCAAAATCAAAGCGTGATAGCCGGAAGAAGCTAGACCCAGAAACTGACATCCGTCCAAGCTTGGATGTCAACCTTCTGAGATACCCAACTTTTCCCGCCTCTCATGACGTCATCGTGGCCTTGGACCCAAAACTCTACATACCTGGGATGTGCATTGACCTTCAGTCAGTCTGCACAATAGCCGCCGGAGTCAAGGCATGCGAGGATATGAACACCTCTGGTATACTCCCTCTCTTCTGCCTCAATGACAAAGATTACAGCGTTTTCCTGGCAGAAGAATTCTACCAAAGAATGGAACTCATGAGCAAGAACGCTCTACGAGGATGGATTAGAGGCCGTCCAATCTCTATCACCGCCAAGACCATCTCCACCATCATTGGTGTGCACTTCGGTGGTGCACTTGAATCGACCATTGCTGAGGCTGTACATGCCTGGGAAGCAATGAGGGAGTTGATACTATAGAGAACCACAAGGAAGATGCCGAGGAATCTCTTCCCACCCGGACGCTTCATCGCACAAGACACCTTATTGACAAAGGGGCTTCTATTCAAGAGTGGAGCATTATGACATGTTTACAAAGATAATGCCTCAACCCGACTGGTGGTCAGATTTCTTCGCACTGCCTCAACTTCTGCCCATCATTTTCAACGAATTAAAGCAGTGGGTAGAGAAAGTGAAGAACAACCCCACTTGCAAGCGCCCATTTGTCAGGCTGATCAACGCCCTTCTCAGAGACAATGAGGAAGTCAACTCTTCATTAAAGGAAGATGAGCTCATAGTGGTGGCCAAGGAGAAGCAGCTAACCGCTTCGTTCTTCAACAAATACACTGAGTATGAGAACAAGAGAAGACTGCAGAAAGGTCTGCCGCCCGTCTCCCTTGACAAAGTGGCTAAGCCTATACCGATCTTAGTAACTCGCTTCAACATGGAAGCTCATGACGTGGCAAGCCAAACTCTCAAAAAGGCCTCTGCTAAATTCAACGAACAAGTTTCCCAGTCTCTTCACCCTAAAGCCAAAGATCTGGCTGATGAAGCAGAACAGCTCTTACGGGCAAAGCAGAAAGGCAAAGGCAAGAAGACAAGGCTAGAAGATGCGGTGCCAACTGAAGAGGAGTAGGCAAGGTGGATTCGAAAGGAGATGAAGGAAGGCCAAAAGGAAAAGAGTCCAGCCAACCCAATTTCATCTCCTTCACCAACCCAACCTTCACCAGCCCATCCATCCTCTCAAACTCATCCAACCTCTTCTTCCCAGCCTTCTTCTCAAACCAAAACACCACCCTCACCCTCACTTGCACCTACCCCTAAACCAAAACGAAGGAGACTTCGAAAAACCTATGCCAACCAACCACCGGTGGCCAAAGACATTCCTCGCTTCTACCGATGAAGCAAATTGAAGTCTCCTATCGGTGCTAAGGAAGAAAAGGATGTCTGCCGGTACCAAGGCCTCTACCGCCGACCAACCTTCTACCGCCGACCAACCCACTACCGACAGCCAACCCTCTACAGATACCAAGCCAACTACTGCCAGCCAAACCTCTACCGACGCCCAACCAACTACCGACGACTAACCAACTACCGCCACACCTACCCAACAACCTATTCCTCCTGAGTCATCTACTCAGAGGAATTCACCACCTCCGGAGGAGTCTATCCCTCAGGAGGAGCCTCATACGCAGGAGGAGCCAACCCGAACACCCACTCCTCATCCTCCTCCTTCACCATTCAACTACTCTCCTGACCCATCCACACCTACCTCACCTCACCATACCCAAACCACCTCTTCAACACCAACAAAACCATCCAAACCCATAGACTCCTCAAGCCGCTGCGCCAAGTTTCTTTTGAACTCTCTTCGAGCGCAGCTCTTCTCTCCTGACCAACAACCGCCTCAACCTACCCTTCTTAAACCCAAATCCCTTTTCTACCCTGCCCCCTCTTATTGGTTCTCTACCGACCCCTTACCCGAATCCTCCCATATCAGTGACAATTCTGACATTGATATGGAGCTTGATTCCCCCACCAACCCCTCCTCCCCCTCCACCTCAAAACATCTCATCCTCTACCAACACCTTACCAACTTAAGACTCTTCTTCTTCCAACTCCATCACTCCACCTCTCCAACAGCCCTTCCGGCCAGCATCTCCTGCAAACACTACCTCTGCCGATGCCGCCACTATTCACATTGGCCAGGCAACAACTTCCTCTCAGCCGGCCAATGCTGAAATTTTGTCCAGGCTGGATGCCATCTACCAACGGCTAGGCGAACTTACTAGCATCACTACCGCTACCGCCGAAATAGCCACTGCCGCCTCCCAAGCCAACGACCGAACTGCCGCTCTTCTCAAACAGTTTCAAGAAGATGTCTGGACCCGTTTTGGACAGATGAAGCATGAGTTCACGGACGTAAAAATAAATGTCGAAGCACAACGCCAAGAATGTGTCCGAATCTGCTCATCTCTCTTCTACGAGCTGTTCCATGCCATCACACTTCATCTCGGCAGCGGTCGCCCTCCTGTCCTAGAGCTCAACAACTTAGCTCGAGACTCTACTCATGACATTATGAATGCCCATCGTGATCGTGATCTGGCCATCACGGAGGAGAAGCAAATGAGATCTATCAACCGTATGCTGATGGAAGAGAACAGTCGTCTTCGTGAAGAACTCGACTACCGCTCGCTCCACCAAACCTCCCTCACCGATGCCAATGACAATGCGTACGCATAGAATGGAAGAGCTAGAGAGAGAACGAAGGGAAAAGGAAGCTGCAGACAAAGGCAAAGGGAAAAAACCTTGGTAGATTTGTATATTTTCCTCCCTTTACCTTTGTATCTATCTTATCTTTTGAAAACTCTGTAAAATGTAAAAATGTTGTTTATAATACAGAAGATTATCTGTTTTTCAAAATTGTCTTGTTTAAATTCTTGTTATGTCATTTTCTATATCTGCTCAGAATTTAAACACTCAGTTTAAATATACATTTGAACTGTTTTTGCTACTGATCTGTGTGCTATTTTATGATTTCCTTATCTTTGTATGCACTTAGATTAGTCTTTACACTTGAGGTGCTCTTCTGTGTGATAGAGGCATGTCTTCCGCTACCATTTATATAAATCTCTTAGACATGCTATTATCTATCACATAGTCGGTTATAGCCCTCATTTGTAGTAATGATGACCAGATATAAATAGGAGGAGATTGTTGATTCTTATGTTAGATTTATATCTGTTCAGTTCATTACCCTAGTTTTATACTTCAGTGGCTAATCAGGTTGCGTATCGATTAGCGTGGAAACTGTGTATAGAACTTTGCCAAGTATAGTTTTTAATAGGACTTTATAGGTTCAGCGGAAGAGCTCTTCACAAGCTTCACCGGAAGATCTGCTCAAAGCTAACAAACGACAGACCTTGTGTCCACCTGGTCTCTCATGACGTGTCCTATCCTTCAATGATTAAATGGATCAGTTTAAATTTATCTCATCACTGTTTGAATTTAAACTAAGACATTCCCTGACACATCAAGCCCGCCGAAAGCAGCTTTCCGAAAAACATGAAGACTTTTCGCCAATTGAACAGTGAAAGCAGGAAAGCAGACTGTCACCTACTATCTGTAACAACTCTCAGATCTGACACCTAGATTTCCCAACTTTTAGAAGATCTCAGAAATCATTTCCCGCTCTAAAAATCTGTGAAGACGAATTTCCTGACTGACAGCCCCATGCATTTAATGCATTTTACCTTACATAGCTGTATCAGTCTTCATCTTCTCCAACGGATCTTTTTGAAGTGCACCTGCTATAAATGTTGCCATTGAAGACTGGAAAAACAAGTGTACATATCGATCGAACACTTGAAGAATTGCTCTGAAACTCTGTAACTCCAAGTCTTACAACTCAGTGCATTCAAGAGATCCTCAACAGATCTAGAAGTCCTCGTCGACAACAAGAAGCTGTGCATCAACATTTATTTCTCTACTTCTTGTTGTTATTCATTCATTAACTATACTTCTGCACGAATTAAATATCTTGTTTATACATATATTTAATTCCTTAGACCCCAAACACAAGCCAATATTTTGTACACGATCCATTAGGAATATTCTTTGTAATAGATCTAGTGGAAAACATAGTGCACTATTTAAATCCAAGGTTGACTGCCTTGGTGGTGGACGTAGCACTCTTTATAGTGTGAACCATCCCAAATTACTTGTGTTACTTCATTACTATTTGTCTACTATTTGAATTGTTTATTACTTTAGTTATCTTTAACCTTTTTACAGCAGAACTTAAGTAACCTGTCAAAGGTCTACCAGTAGTCCTTAACAGCAGACTTGAAACAGCTACTTTGAAAGTCTTCCGCTACTTCAATCTTTTCCATAGATTGTAAGTATCTTTCAAATAACATACTTAAAAGTTTTTAAGTGTATAATAAGCTATTCAACCCCCCCTTCTAGCTTATTATTGTGCCCGTTGGGACCCACACCTAGGATGAAAGGTGGGGTTCCGAATTGGTGGGAAAAACTTTATTGGAGTAGTGCTTGGAGACCTAGGATTTGAGGGGGGAGAGTTTGGAGCAGGATCAGTGGTAGGAGTAGGGGAGAAAGGAACAAAAGTACATGGATTGAGTTCAGGATTTCTTCTCTGTCTCTTTGATGCAGTGTCAGCAGCCAACGTCAGTCTCCTCCTTCTAGTTTGTCTCCTTTCAGGGACTTCAGCTTCTTGCACATCAGCTGGCTGACCAGCTTCAGTTTGAGGTGCATCTTCAGCTGGCTGACCTCGTGCTGGCTAACCGGTTCTTGACTGACCTCTTGTTGGCTGACCACTGACTAACTGACCACCTGATTGACCCCTTGTTGGCTGAACACTTGGCTGATCAATTTCAGCTTGCTGACCATCATCAGCTGGCTGACTAGATGAAACAGCCGTAAGAGCTTGGGTCCTTGTTCTTCTTGGTCTCCTGCTTGTCTGAACTGGAGGTACTTCCTGACCAAATCTGCTTGATACACTTGCTCGCCTGATATCAGCAGCAACATACTTCTTGACCTTGACTGGTTCAAGGTCACCAACCTTAATGAGTAGATGCTGAAGGGTAGGGATTGATCGAAGAAACTGATTTATAATCAGATGATGAGTGAGCCTTGGGTTTCCAGTTGCCATGTTTTCCTTGTACTTGGCAATGTTGACCTTTATACATTCCACCAAAACAGCTCCCCAGTTCATCTCGCAGTTTTCCACAATGCCTTCCATGAGAAACAGATGTGCCTCTGTTATCTTGTCATGCCCCTCGGATTTTAATGATGAGGCACTTGTCCAACACCATGGCCAGGGCATAGTGGAGTGGAGCAAAGCGATGCTTGTGCCTGTCAAAGGCAAGTTCCACTGGGACTTCTCTCATAGTAATCTACCCATCTCGTTGGGTTTCGGCAGGAATGGTATAGGTTGTAGAACCGTCATCATAGAGGTTGGGAAAAGCAGCAGTGATGGTTTCCGAGTCAAAGACGATGGGAACTCCTCTGATATTACCTATAAGAGAAAATGGGTCGGCTAGGTTTTCCTCCATACCCATGAAAAATTCTTGATCAAGCTGCAACCGAAGGTCCAGAATGTTGAAGGAAAGCGAGAGGCATTAATCCGAGCCATTTAAAGTGACTAAATGGATGAGCTCAAGTCCTAGCGGTTCTTCATTCAAAGAAACGACGTCTAGAAGACATCCAACTGCCGTGTTCGAAGCCATTTCCTGAAATAACAACAGATATGTTAAGAACGCAGATGAAAAAGAGAAAGAAATAAATAGTAGGAATGGAGAATACCAGAGAATCTAGGGTTAGGGTTTTTGAGAGTAGAAAGAAGAAGAAATTTTTAGAGAGAGAAAGGATTTTAGTGAGAGAAAGATAAGTGAGAAGTGAAGTGAGTGTGTTTTAAATAAAGAACAGATAGGTACGAACACTTATAAGAGATAGTGGGTTTTAAAAGTTAAGATATGGAGTGTAGTGATAAAGTACACAGAATTTTGGTTTTTGTGATAAGAATAACAATTTATCACAGAGAGTTATATTATCACAATGATGAGCCGTTTTTATGAAAACACGTCATTTCAACCGTCAGAGTTGGTGGGATAGTGGAAAGGTCATTTTGGCTTTTCAAAAAAGCTTTGCGAGTTCCAAGAAAAATAAAAGGCGGGAAATAAATGAGGATTTTTAATAAATTTTAGAGTAAGTCTTAGCTGAGATACGATCAGCTTTGACTTAAGGCTTAAAGACTACCTGGACAGTGACTATTAATCACTGTGTTATCAGCTGATAAATATTGAATATAGATATGTCAGCTGAACAATTGTCAGTTAATAAATGTCAGCTGTGAATGTATGTTAGCTACTGGCTGACATAATTTTGATTTGCAGTATGTTTCCAACCAGGAATGAGGGAAAAATTTTGTCAGCTGAAGGCTTTTAGCTGTGAAGTTTTGTTGCTTAAGAGCTTCATGTATCAACTACTGGCTGACAAGACTTTTGCTATGCTACTGGCTGACCATATAATATCAGCTGAAATAATTTGTCAGCTAGATAAAGATTGACTGACAAACTGAAGTATACCCTGCAAATATTAGACAAACCAAAAATATCTTTCTATGACATAATAAGCATTCCTAATTCTCTTCTTAAGAATTCAAATCTATCAGATTTTAAGGCTTTTGTAAAAATGTCAGCTAATTGAAATTCAGTAGGAACATATTCTAGCTGAACATTGCCTTTTTCAACATGATCTTTCAAAAAATGATATCTGATGTCTATGTGTTTGGTTTTTGAATGCATGACAGGATTTTTAGAAACTGATATAGCAGAAGTATTATCATAATAAATAGGACATGTTCCCATAGGTATTTCATAATCCAATAGCTGGTGTTTCATCCAAAGAATCTGAGAACAACAGCTTCCAGCAGCAATATATTCAGCTTCAGTAGTTGAAGTGGAAACTAAAGCTTGCTTTTTGCATGCCCATGATATCGCCTGTTTCCAAGAAACCGGCATGTTCCACTAGTACTTTTTACGTTAACTCGAGGCTGCAAGATTCGCATCGAATATCCAATCAAATTAAAAGAAGAATATCTGGGATACCAAATGCCAAATTTTTCAGTATCAATCAAATATCTAATGATTCTTTTTGCTGCAATCATATGAGATTCCTTAGGATTATCTTGAAAATGAGCACATATACACACAGCAAACTAGTTTTAACAGTCGGCTAAAAATTGGTCAGCTGGCTGACACTTTGAAAATGCTTAAGCTGATGAAAGTTGGTCAGCTAGCTGACACAACTGTTTTCAAAAGAAGTTGTCTTTTAAAGTTGATCACTTAATATAGAGAGGAAAACTGAAATACAAATAAACTGAACAACTAAGCAAACAATTGTTGTTAACTGACTGACACTTAATTAGTTGAAAAACTTCTTAAGTGTTGAGTCAGTTTGCAAGAATATGAGTTGTGGCTGACAGATCAGTCGAAGTGGTTCACAGATAAACTGCTACGTCCACTACCAAGTTGGTCAGACTTGGATTTTTGAAGTGCACTAATTTTATTAAAAATTTATTTGATCTCTAATGGATAAGTGTACAACAAAAGACCGGTGTTTGCGGAGAATGATTGAGAAACAATCAAACTCGTGAGACAAACTGACTTATTTCAAAAGATATGAAGTAGAATCACTCAGTGTTTGTCTAAACAATAACTAGAAGGAATTAATCAAAGAAGAGTATCTAGCTAATGTTTCTCTAAGAAGACTAAGTCACAGAGAAATTTCTTGAAAGTATAATGGCTTTAGACTTCTGTAAAATTGTTGTCTTCAAGAATGCTTCCAGTGGGTATTTATAGATAATCTTCAAGAGTAACCCGTTAGGAACACATTTTGAATTTAAAAATGTGTTTGGCAGATGCAAGATCTCAAAAGATCCTGTGAAATATTTTCTAGCATAATATCTACCAAAAACACAAAGTAAGAAAGTGTTAGTACAAGTATTTGATCAACCAAATAAGGAAAACAAACTGACACTAAAAACGTTAAGGTTAGCTGAAGTGAATAACTGACAAAATAATTTACGAGTTGACCAAAGATAATTTAAATTCTTGGCTGACAATCAAGTGGAATGATTTTAAGCAAATCTAAATTTATGCAAGATTCAACACAAGTATTGGGTTGGTGTGTATGTGTGTCTGAGAGAGAGAGAAAGAGAGAGAGAGAGAGAGAGAGAGAGAGAGAGAGAGAATGCTTTTGGATGTTTAATTATATTTTCTCTCTTTTTTTTCTTCTTAATTTTGTAATTTCAAATATTTGTATTTTAATTTCTTTTTTTAGTGTGTGCTAAATTTCCCTTATTGGTTTGAAATCTTTATGATTTTGATTTCAAATAGTATTTTGTTTGTTCACTGTGTCTCATTCAATTTATTTTATGGTTTTTATTTGTTTGAATTATCATTTTTGAGTTTATTTAACATGTATTGGATTGGATGTTTAATTATACTCTTTTTGGATGAGTTACAAAACTTTGAAGCCAATAAAATGTGTTATTTCTTTTGCTTTTAGCATATTTTTTTTCTGTGTAGTGTACATTGATCAACCCCTACAAAATCTCAAGCATATACTAATTTATTGGCATCATGCTCCATATACTGATTACGTTTCATGCGTCGTGTCATAGGCACAGACACAATCTAGTATCGACTACGGGGAAATGACGAGTTTGTTCTTTAGAAGGAATTTGTTGAACACATGACTTATTTTTATTAATTTTAACGAAAATTAATTGGCAAAAAAAGTTATAAAAATACAACTCAATAGAGAGGAGGTCAAAATCGTTGTAACATGGATAACAGGAGGAAATTTAAAATGTTTGCAAACTCGATCAATCGACTGATGCTGATTGCCCATACTTGTTCTAGTACTCCCTCCACAGTTGATCAACTGGCTTCCCGAGCAATTCAACAAAGTAGTCATCACAGTACGAATATCTTATCTTTTTGTTCAGTGCTCCCACAAATCCATGCAAAAATCCATCACAATATTCAAAAAAGCGTGCCGTAAAATCGTATCATTGATCCCACTTGTCCTCGTTTTGCGAAAGCTGGAGGGTAATAATTGGCCTTCAAAATTGTGTAATCCGCGACTCCTTCAATCAACCCGACCGGTGCATGGCCTTCACCATTCCATTGATAAACGTGAGTTAGTTCATGGTGGATGAGGGAAGTAAATTCCCACTTCAAGTCTCCCTAGTACCCTTCTAAATAAACAGAACTGACATTGATATTTTCTCCCCAAGTTATTGCTTCAGCTCCTTTGTACTCTACGATGTACAATTTCACGATCTTAACTGGTTTACGATCTTCCTGATTTTTTTCTCGGAGGATATTTTTTAATATGAAGTTGGTAATATTTGACATTATATGTTTGGTGTATGGAACGCCGATCTCTTGCTCAAAACAGATCCCCCAGGTTTAGTTTTTGCATCATTGATGATTTCAAATTTAACTGCAAAGATGTCTTGTAGAGCTAATGCTAGGGCTACTACAGCAGATAAAAAAAGGAAATGGCGAGACATGGTTGTAATATAATTTATATATTTTCTTAATTAGTTGTGAGTTGTGATTACAACACGGAATTATATATATATATATATATGTATATATATATATATATATATATATGTATGTATATATATATATATATATATATATATATATATATATGTTTTCCATGCCTAGCTACATAATACATATCCACCTTATTATGGACAGTTTGGATACTTGGAAATTAAGGTTAATTAGATTGTAACTGACATTGTAATTTTACAGGCATAGTATCTTATTGATTACTGTAATTTTACAGGCATCATATCTTATTGAGTACAGGGACTCTTTGCCCGAAACGGATGAAATACTTAGTTTTATGCACGAAATCAGCTTAATTATAATAGATTTTATAATTGATGTTGTTTTGTATATGGAATAATTTACTTTTTTTTCAATTTCAATTATATTTCCACATGATGATTTTGTTCTATATTTTATATAATAATTGTAATTTTATAGAGTTATCCATTTCTGAAACCATATTACATTTATAAGGTACTCGTAATATTTAAGTTTCTACATTTTATTCCACAAGTAATGATACAAGTACATTATAAGTATCTTACTTTGTGTAGAGAATGATACGACATTTTATGTATCATCTAATTTGCCATCTTAAAATTGATGTCATTTTGGATACAAATTGCATTTCCAATTTTCAATTTTGGTCACATATCAAGATCAACTTAATTCTGATTGATTTTTTTATCTATTTCATCTGATTATTATAATTTTATATGGTTTCCCATTTTTGAATTATTATTGCATTTATTAGGTTCTTATAGTATTGATGCTTTAATATTTTATTCCATGAGTATTGCTACGTGCACTTAATGAATACTTAATTTTATGTACAAAATGATTTGACATCCTATTTGTCATTTTATGATTATATTCATTTTGGATACATATTGCATTTACATTTTTCAATTTTAATTACATTACCATATTAGCTTAATTTTGATTGATTTAGTTCAATATTTTATTGGATTATTATAATTTTTTAGTGTTTCCCATTTTTGAATCCAATTGCATTTATAAGGTTCTCATGATTTTGATGTTTTTATTTTATTTTATCCCACAACTAATGTTACATGCCTCTAATAAATACTTAATTTTGTGTTCAAAATGATATGAAATATTATGTGTCATCTTATAATTAACATCTTATTTTTTATTCCATTTTATTTTGGATATGAATTGCATTTCCATTTTTCAATTTTAATTACATTATTAGATCAACTTAATATATTCTGATTTATTTTGTTCTATACTTGATCTTCGTGTCCGTGCCTATAGCACGGTGCTAGTATATATGAGTTCGTCAATTGAAACGATAATGTCTAAATAGAAAGTGTAATTTTAAAAAATGTTACAGTTGAAGGGGTACATTTATTCAAGTGGTAGTTGAGGGGCGTTATTTAAACTCGACTCATAGTTGATGGGGGTTATTTGTAAGAAGTTATATATAACTGACCTATAACCGTTTGATTTTGCGGTTGGAATCAATTCCCACCTCCAGATAACCGCAGTTGATTGACCTAGCTCTATTGTGAGATTATATTAATGTAAGAGTGATGTTTTATAAGGGGTGATTGTTCAAAGCATAATATTAATTGTAGGGGGTGATTTTGTAATAGGGAGTTAAAAGTGGATAACTACTCTCACACATGTGAATGTGAGGGTGAATCACAACCGTTCAATTTTTTAAGATAATGTAATCTCAACCTCTAAATAGCTTTAATCAATTACACATGTGTGAGTATGAGCTCTATTGTATATTAAATACATTAAATTTTGAAAATGGAAGCTAAAACATTTCTTGGGCAGGCTAAAATTACTTCAATTTATTTATCTATATATGTCTTTAGTGTTATAATATATTTCTATTTCGTAGGTTCCAAAAAAATTGTGTTCTTTGTAAGTTTTTATTAAGAAAATTATTTTCTTATTTTAACCTTATTTTTCATTTAATTACCGTACACAAATTATATAATCTATACAAATGCAAGAGTTATTTAAGTTAACGTGACAATAATGAAAGCTTAGGTACACATCTATTCACCGTAAAGATAGTTACAAGGAAGAAAAAACAATACCTTTTGTCACTGTACAAGAAACTGGGGAATGGACTAAAATCAGTATCCAAAAAAACCCACAAACCTCGCAAGTTGAATTAGACATCAAGATGCACGTGAGTTTTAAAATAATCTACGTTTTATTACAATATTAATAATAAAATCATTTGTTTTTCTTTAATTTATGTGTCGGGTCAAACATAACAATAATTTAGAGCAAAAGGAGTAAGCACTTCTATTTAAACAACAAATTTTGTTCTATAAATCTCATACTCATATAAGAGCGATATAAAAACACATAAAGTTTACCAATTGTTCACAGGGTCGAGATACATCTCCGACCAATCACTTCTGATCTTATAACCCATTGTTGTTGTTGATTTCATCATTCAATCACTTTCAAGAGTATTAGATTATTAACAAGTCGACACGAGGCCAAGTCCTTACAACCTCAGCAGTCGTGCCACTAAAGAGTATTACATGCGCCATGGCCAGTAGCAAAAGGTTGGGTCACATAGGGCTCAACACTTGGCTCACACTGCCTTTCGCCCCATGTCAAGCCCGGGGTCGCCCTACACTTTCCTAAAAGATTATTGTCACACAACCAACACCACCAAGTGTTCCAAATATTACACACAAAGATTATTCCAAGTATTGATTGTTAAAATAATAACAAATACGACGAGCTATAAAATAAACTCGTCAATCACGTAACATCGATAAGTAACATATTCCACATAAGATTATTTATCACAACTTAATCACAATTACAATTGGTGAGTATACTTAAAAGCATAGTTCATCATCAAATAAATAACTTTACCAATTAAACACCAAGAACGATTGATAATAATATCACGTATCGTTAACTATGATAATAGACAATTTAACATACACAAGGAATATCCACTTACCTCAAAAGAAAATAATATATGCCAATTAAAATACGTTAGAAACCTTCCATAATAAACTTCGAGTTAAGCTCGTGTATAATACGGTGTCGGAATAATTGAAACTATCTCAAAACAACCACACACACACACGCAGACGGGCGCCATCACGAACGGCAACGAAGAAGGGGAAATGAAACGGTTTCTCTCTCATAGATTTGAAGTATTATAAAATAGGAAATGAACGTATTGTCGGCTTATATATAAAAGCGGTAGAGATAAATATTAGCAAAGTAGACGAGTCACAGTAAAAGGATAATGAAATCACAATTGCTTCCACGTCCATACATACACATTTTACTTGCATTAAAATAACATTTTAAATTAAAGCTAACACTTTGACTTGATCAAATATACTCAGTGTTCTAAAACTCAAAAAACTTTAGCTCCGCACTTTGAGCTAGCGCTAGGCCTCTACCGCGACTTTCTTAGTCGCCGCCTAATCGACCACTCACCAACCTTATTTATTTTTTGATTTTAGCTTGTATCATTTTTGTATGCGGTGGCGGAGAAGGAAAGAAGGCGAACAACTGAGAAGAAAGGGAAGTGGTAATGGTGAGGCGGAGAGAGGAGGTAATGAGGCGGCCCCACTAGAGTAATATCTTTTTTGTTTTTAGTTATAAACTTGACTTGTTTATTGCTTTGGGGTTGTTGAGAATTGAGATTAATGGTAGGTTTGTATAGTTTTGTTCATTTTACGAATATAGATAAGCGTTTGATAAAATGACAAATATAAAAAAAAATTAAATTTGTATTCAATGTGTTTGATATTTGATGTAAATTATCAAAAAATGGTAATTATGCCTTAATTCTAGGCCCCTACAAGATGCATGGGCTAGTCCCCCAGGCTAGGCCTAGTGTGTGCCGCCTAGCGAGCGATTTTTAGAACCTTGAATATACTAACACTATATATCACACTAACTTAATAGTATTATTTTAAAATAAAACTAAACATTTGACTAGTCAACATGTCAATTAATATAAAATTAATTCTTAAATGTTAATAATTTGGGTATTATAATTATATCATTTCGGTTAATATAACATTTTAATATTATAAAATAGTCAACGTAACTTAATTTAATCTATCATAATATTAATATTTGTATTATTTAGTAAAACATAATTAAGAAAAGTCAATAAAGTATTATTCAGTCAATTATAACATGCACCAAAATGAATAATTATGAGATAATTAAACTTACTAAAACCTCGGTGTAAATAAATAATTAATGGCGTAAGATTTAATCAAATTAAGTATAATATTAATATTTAGTTATCTAGAATATTATAAATAAAGAAGAAATTAGTTGGTCAAATATATCAAAGGTGTTATTAAATTCATTTATTTTATAAGAAAATTAAACTAGATAAAATATCAGGGTTTTACAATTTTCTTTAAAAAATTATTTTTAAACAGACTATTTG
>JABEVN020003975.1:0-16151 GCA_013146195.2 Codonopsis lanceolata | reverse complement strand
TGGATCCCTGGGTGAATTTGGCCTATGGCGATCGATACCCCATGTTGAGAAGGGCCGGGGCGTAGGTTGTATAGGATGTGCTGGGGCATGTCTTTGATTATTTGAAACGTTGGCACTTGTCTCGAGTGTCGCGCCAGAATCTTGATCGGTTTGGCGAGCTCCATAATATCCTTGCTTGGGATAACTTTCTTGGATAGCATGTGGCCATTCATGTGAGGTCATGGTACCAAGTGGAGGGGTCCATAATTTGCTTTCGGCTTTGGCACAGTCGGCCAATAAGAGATTGAGGCCTTGGTAGTGCCTTTTATATAGGCTGCCACCAGAACAATTGTGATGCCCATCTTCGCAAGGAAACTTTTCCTCTTTGTCTAGGCCGGGAGGGTAGATTCCTTTCTCAAGAGATTTTGGATGTCAATATACGGGGCTCGTGATGCCTCGGGAGGCGCATTAGTGTGACGGTATCTTTGGCGTGACTTTCTTCCCGACTACGAAGGGTTGGATCCGGGTTCTGCGGGAATCGGACCCGGTGATGCGGAGGAGTGGCCGTGCATCGGTCGATTTTGTCCGCGGCAAGTAGTGGAATGAGATGGAATCAAGCCGGCGGCAAGGCTGTTAATTTGGCATGATAGAGTTGGAGGCGGGATCTTGGGTTTCCACTTCCCTTCGACTTGGTTTATGATCGAGGCGAGTCTCCAAAGACTTCAAGATTTTTGGTCTTCCTTTGGAGAGCTCTTCGGGGCCGGCAATGTAAGCTTCATATTCGGTGGTGTTGTTGGAGCATTTAAACTCCAATCTTAGGGATTCGGAGTGTGAGAATCTCTTAGGATCGATGGGTAAGATTCCTATGCAAAGCCTCTTTGTTTTGACTCGAGTCGAAAGAACATCGCCAGGCGGTGTCGTGGTCGGTGATTTCAAAGATACCTTCGTGCAGGCGGGCTCGGTAGCATCTTCGACTTTTAGAGGTAGGCCAGGCTAAGTGATCTGCGATTCTGTGCTTTGATAGATTTAGCGTGACATATGTGATGTCAAACTTCGTTGAGAAGGAAGGCCCTTAGCCGGTCGTGGAAAGTGATGGTTTCTTAGAAGATGTATTTGATAGGATCCATCCTAGAGATGAGTTTGATGGATCGTCCTTGAGATAGGTTTGGAGCCTTTGACTTGTCCGAGGCTAGGCGGCACAACTTTTCGGTAGCCAGAATAATTACTTCCTTGCATACGACTTCCTACGATGAAGTATATGGCGTTTTCGATGTAGGAGTCTTTCTTTTCTTGGGCAAGCATGGCTCCTCTTGGCGTGTCTGTGGCGGTTAAGTATGAGAAGAGGTTTATGTGTATGGGGGTTTGAGGTGGATTGGTGAGATAGGTTTTTATTTTTTCAGGCTAGGGGCATTTCTGTCCGACTTGGTCGGTATTTCTCTTAGAAGCTTGAAGAGGGGCCCACGCGGGTGGTGGTGGTATTTGATGGCAGGCAGGCGATATATTGTGTCGACCTAGGAAGCCTTTGACTTACTGTCGGAGTTTTAGGCTGCGGCATCTCTATGATATGGCTTTGATCTTTTGGCTCGATCTCGATGCCTTGCTCGATCACTAAGAATCCCGAGGACTTTGCTCTGGTGACCCCAAATGTGCATTTGGTGGGGTTGAGTTTTATCGATGCTTTTCGAGTCTTTCAAAGAACTTTAGAAGATCTCCGGATATGAGCACCGATTGGCGTCATTTGGAATGTACAATCATGTCATCGGCGTGGAATTCCATTTCTTTGTGGATCATGTCGGTGGAAGAGTGGTGGCGACCGCTTTGATAAGTAGCCCGGCATTTTGAGCCCAAATGGCATGGCAACGATAGCAGCAATAAGGTACCCCGAGGTGAATCGATGAAGTCTTCTCTTGATCTTCTGCCATTTAATCGATTGTGTGAGCATCTCGTCGACGAAGGATCGATCTTGTGAGCGGCATGACATCTACCAATATCAATGTTGGGTAGCGGGGAAATCATCTTTGGGCGGCGCTTTGTTGAGGTCGCGGAGTCGACACTGGTCGGACCTTCAGTTGGGCTTGGGGACGATCACTATGTTGGACCGGCCGGATCGGGTATTCAACAAACCGAATGAAGATGACATGGAGGCGCTTCATAATTTCTTTGACTTGCGGTGACCATTCGGTTTGATTGGTGGAGCTTAGCTGATTGGCGAAGCATGCGGATAGATAGGGATGGGTGTTCGACTATGGTGGATCTAGCCAGGCATGTCTTCAGGACCGGGCAAAGATATCTATGAACTCTTTGAGGAGGTCGATGAGGTGCTACTGCTGAGCCTTCTTGAGGGTGGTTGCCGATTTTGATTTCTTTGACGATTGTTCACCCTGATTGATGATTGACAAGTCTTGATTCTTCGCTATTTGAGTGATCTTGTTCTGTTGCTCAGTGACTTTACAAGCTCAAGCAAATATTTTTGTATCTTTTGGGTCCATTTCATTAAATGATTCATTATTATGATTATTTAATGTATCTTTTAATATGAGGTGCAACTAAGGAATAAGCAAAGACATTCATATTATTATTAAAAGCATCTTTGCGGGGTTTTTTACATTATTGTGGACCTGGGGTTTGAGATCCTCATTATTAGGGAGTGGATCGGTAGATGACCAATCCGTAAAGCTAAGAGAGGAAGGAAGGGATAGTATATCGAAGCGGTCTACAGATTACAGGAGTCAAGAGCGGGCCGGTAGTAACATACCAATTACGAGAGGCTTAGCGGTGAGGCTCGAACTTATCGGGGAGCTTTGCATGTTAGGTACCTCCCCCTTCTATATACCCAGCTGTCTTCGAGCCCATCATCATCAAATAAGACCAGAGGATAGTCATCCTGATCTATAGACCAAGTGTTTTCAAAAGTGGCAATTTTATATGGAGTGCTACGGGGCTCCAGGGTGACCTGTTCCATCTTGTCTGTGAGAAGACTGACATCTTCAAAGATTTCCCAACCAGGGCATCTTTTCCCATTCTGATCTATCCAGGGCTCAGGGAACATGAGATAGGCGTCTGTTTCCCCTTTCCTTACGAAGTAACCATTCAAGGTCTTTCTGTATGGTTGGAGAGGGGGATGTGTGTAAGGACGCTTTTCTTTTTCTGCTTTTCTTTTCTCACGTTTTTGTTTCATGACCGTAGCTATCTCGGCTAGAGTAGGTGTGTATCCTAGGCCAAAGGGAGGGATACATTCCTTAAGTTCATCCTGGACTAGATTGACGAGCCCCTGTTGGTTTCTACCAAGACCCAAACCAGGCATATAATTCATTCTTCGAAACATGTTTAAAGGAACCATGTTTCCTAGGGATGTGGTTTTCTTTCCGGTGATGTCAGTCTCTTGGCCGTATTCAAGGGCGTTGACCACAACTTGGGGGATAACCTCAAAACCACTGAGGAAAATACCCGTGTCCTCATGCTCTATCTCGAGGATTGGGATGTCCTCGCTTTCCTTGTTTTCCACGATCTTGTCAGCCAGAATAATTACTATGTGATCATCGTGGATGAATTTGACACGTTGATGTAATGAAGAGGCTACCCCTTTTACCCCATGGATCGAGGGCGTCGATGTAATTTGAAAGTGGCTGGTATGTCTAAGACTTGGAATTCGACCGGCATGGTTAGTGGCCCAATAGTCAGCATCAGAGTGACTACCCCTAAGACACATCGACTGGTGTTGTCATATGCCTTTACTGTCTGTGAAGAAGGAGCGATTTCTGATATTTTTGTTCCCAATTTGGCTAAGGTGCTGGCGGGACATACATTCAGAGAGGACCCGTTGTCGATCATAACTCGAGGAACCCGCTTTTCCATTACTCCCACAGTGATATGAAGGGCATCAATGTGGTTGGTTCCTTCCTTGGGCAGATCTAGATCAGTAAACATTATGACATTTCCAAAGTGAATGTTTCCGATCATCTGAGTAAGCTCATTCGGGGAGGTTTCAATTGGAGCATTGCTGACTTAGAGATTTGGCCGAGGTATCACGATGGGTTTTTGAAGCACTGAGTAAGCCCAGGATGGAAATGTTGGCCTGAGTTTTCTTCATCTGAGCTAACAGAGTATCTTCCACCTCTTTAGCTCCAGTATTTGTTTCTTTGTCTTTGCCTGAGTGGTCACCTTTTTTTAGGTTTGGTTGGTAGGCTCGACCAGATCTAGTAAGGTGGCTAAAATCCCCACCGACCCAAGTGGCTTTTTCGATGTTGCAGGTATTTTGGCTACCCAGGATAGTGCCCCAAGAGAGCATGTTGCAGCTAGGCTCTTTTATGGATGTATATGGAGAGAAGGGAATGAGGATATATGGTAATGGGTGGCTGATTTTTTCGAACTTGGGAACTGTGATTTTTTCATCAACCTCAATCATGTTGATTTGAGGTAGAGGGTTATTGACTGTGTTTGGTCCGGGGGGAGGTTTTTCAATCACCTTATCATCTATCAAATCCTGGATAGCATGTTTGAGTGTGTAGCATCATCGGTGAGGTGTTACGGACGATGATACTCACGATCTTGGGCATGGTTCAGGTTGTCGAGGGGTTTGGAGGCTGTAGTTCTCCGGAGGCTTCAACACTCCACGAGCCATTAGACCTGCAATATCACGCATGGAGGAGCTTGCAATCTGTCAAAGTACCGGTTGACCTGTCGGCCTCTCGAAATTTCATTCGGGCCGTTATTCCTCCGGCGAGTTGATGCACTGTCGATCCATAGGACCATGGAGTAGCATTATAGTTTTGAGTAGGAGAAGAGGCTGAGGCATCTCCTACCATGTTGACGGCTGGTGCTGGTGCGGCTGTCTTTCCTTTAGAGTATCGGAAAGAACTGGGGGGTGTATTGACTTTTAGTTGCCCGGTCCGTATATCTTCATCAATACGGACCCCTATCTCCACTATTTCTTTAAAGCTGCTGTAAGGGAGATACCGCATGTGTTCTAGGTATATAGGCTGGAGATTTTTGATGAACATCCGACATGACTCAGCCGGATCAGGTCTGTCAAAAGTCTGGGCCAACTTTCGCTTCCACCTGACTGCAAATTCAGCGCATGTTTCTTTCTCTCTTTTGGTGCATGACTCAAGGTCTCTTTTATTTTCTGGGCTAGTGTTGTCTTTATACCTTTCAAGGAATTCTTCGGCTATCCGGTCCCAGGTATTCAGAGTTCTGCTGTCTGACAACAT
This sequence comes from Codonopsis lanceolata, assembly GCA_013146195.2. NCBI lineage: Eukaryota > Viridiplantae > Streptophyta > Magnoliopsida > Asterales > Campanulaceae > Codonopsis > Codonopsis lanceolata. The sequence goes on along the minus strand of JABEVN020003975.1, from coordinate 10,962 downwards.
CAGCCATTGCTTGGCAGCCCCTACTAGGGTGAGGTGGAAATTGGAAGCCATAGCTTCAAAGCTAGCTCCCCTTGACTGCATACCAGTGGAGTAGGATTTCAGATGGGATATAGAGCATCCAGTCCCATCAAACTTTTCTATGTCGGGCATTTTGAACTTTGAAGGCAGCACGGCCGAAGGTTGTAATGTCAATGCCCGAGTAGAAAATTCCCCTTTATTGAGCAGTTTGAGCATCATGGTTTTCATGTTTTCCATGTCGGCTTCCATTTTGGTGGTTGGGGGATTTGGTTTTAGGTATATGCTGGCAGGATTTAGGAAAGCTGTCTTACTTTCTGGCTGTAGTGCTGGGTATGGATTTTGAACAGGGTATGGATCCTGGGTCGGGTTTTGAGCTAGGTATGGATTTGGAGCTAGATATGAATTCTGGGTTGGTGGATTTGGAGCTGGGTATGGAATTGGAGCTAGATATGAATTCTGGTTTGGATAGAGATTCTGGGCAGTATAGGGGTTTTGAGCTGGATATGGGTTCTGGGTAGCATAGGGGTTTTGAGCTGGTGGATGGTTGACAGGGTACGGGTTTTGAGCTGGATATGGATTCTGGGCAGTATAGGGATTTTGAGCTGGGTGCGGGTTTTGGGTAGTGTAGGTGGTGGATTACGGATGGTTTTAATTTGGATGGCGGGATCATCAGGAGATAAGTAGGTAGTAACTTGGCCTGACGGGTTATAGCTCTGGGGATCCATATGTGGGCTATTTTGGAGTGGGTTGTTCATGGGAAAAGGGGAGTCATTTGGATTCTGGGGAATATTGGTGTTTGGGATAGGATATGGAGGGTAGGATGAGTAAGGGTTGACATTTGGGTAGTAGGGAGTTGGTGGAGGGTTAGGATTTGGAGTGACGGCAGTGTTTGGTGGGTTAGTGTTTGGCTGAGGGTTTGGGTTTGGAAGTGTATGTGAGGTTGATGCTTCCTGAGGAGGCTGAGGGGAAGAAATTACCTCACCAATGGATTTCAAGCTTTGTACCAGATTAGCCATTTGGCTCATTATTCTGTCAGCCGTTGCACCCAGATTTTGGTCTAGCCACTGCTGCATTGCCGAAGTCGAAGCATACCCTGGAGCCCCTGTATCTGTACCCATAGCGGACTGTTCACTTTCTACCATCTTGCGGATCGTACTGTGAGCTGTTTACGTCGATCGATCGCATTTCGATACCCTCGATCGATCTCGCACTTGATTCGTATCAATCGGCGATCTTGTCTCTGCCTTTCCAAATTCGGGCGGGTTTTTGGGGAAAATGGGCTGGTATCGGAAAGAATTTGGTGAAGGCTTTTGGGTTTAGATGCAGGCGTGCCTTTATTAGTATATTTTATTATTATTTTATTATCCCTACAAAATGACCGGATAAGCACCCGCTTAATTTTGGCAGATCTCGGGACTTTCTGGGCAATGGATTCTTTCTCCAGAGTATATGACCAACGTATTCCACCTGGCTTTCGACTCCCCGAGATCGGACTGATCCCAGGCGAAGGGCCTATACTCTTTCCGGGATCCACCATTCGAAATGATCTAGGTTGAGCATTTGAAAATAATAAATCAGCCCCAGTGTATATTATTTGACTTGCGCCTTTTTTTTTTCTTTTTTTTTTGACTTGGGCTGACCCACAATTTAAAATGCAAAAACCGGTCGGTCTTGAAGTGTCCTGAAAATCTATATGCAGTCTAACGTTGGTTTATGCAGGGGGTAGGCCGGCCATGGTGTAGGGTAGCAGTTTGGAATATATTTATATGCATGTGCGCGTGTGTGCGGTATCTAAAAAGCAAAAGGAGTTTTTTTTTTTTTTCAGATATAGAAATAGAAAATAAAATAGATATAGCATGTCTTGCTGTTATGTATGGATTTTCTCGGCTTTTTAGCTTAAGCGCGAGCAAACAAGCATACCATCAAGAAATAGAAAGAAAAGTGGGGAATCTATTTATTTTTAGAAGATGGGTCCTAATCCCCAAAATAAAAATGACAGAATGAATGCATATACATATACATATGAATATTTTGCAGAATGATAAATGAAGCAGAATTAAATAATATAAGGCTGAAAATGAAAAGATTTTTTTTTTGTTTTGTTTTTTTTTTTAAACAAAGCCCCAGCCCCTTTTTGTTGTGCTGCCCGGATAGTATCGCACATAATATATATATGTAAATAGTACAGACACACATATATATATATATATATATATATATATATATATATATGTCAAAAAAAATGCGCAAGTTCAAAAATATATATATATAAATAAGTGCGCACAGAAAAAAAAAAATATATATATATATATAAATGTATATATATATTTTTTATACTCTTAAACATGCCCGTAACGGGTATCGGAACGAGACTGCTGCCAGATGGAGGATCATATCTACAAATATGGCCACGGCCGTATGAGAACACTTTATTCAAATGTGTAAATTAATATGACAAGCATACTGCAGCCAGAAACAAATAAAAACAAAAAAATTTATTTTGCGAGTCTAGCCCTCCATTTTATTCAAAATAAAACAACGTCCCCAGCAGAGTCGCCACTGTGAGGTTCCCGGGGTGCGACCCGCGCCCCGCGCGCCATTGGATAGGGGTGCACGTACGTGCGGATGCGGGACACCACTGCTCTCGTTCCATCCTCCCTTGTTTAGGGGAAGACGAAATCCAAAGTGCGAGAGGAGTGTTGTTTATAGTAGCACGTTGGAATGTGCCTCGGTTGCCCTGAGTGGATTTTGTATCCAATATGGGAACTAATGGTTTTCCATGTCAAGTTATCCCTTATTTCGGGGATAACAGGATATGGGAATGCATTACTCTTCCATTCCCATTCTCCCCTTTTATCTTTCAGGGAAAATAGAGAAGTGCAAGAAAGAATATTGCGACGCCCCCACTATGGATTTATTGAAAATAGCCTTATGGCCCATTCAGATCACTATGGGAGCTATGAGTTTCTCGCATCAAGTTATCCCTTGTTTAGGGGATACCGGGATATGGAGAATGCATCACTCCTCCATTCCCGTATCTCCCTTTTTAGGGGAGAACAGGGAAAGTGCAAAGAGGAATGTTGCGAGGCCCCCCACCTGGATCGAAGGTTTTAGAGTCGCCATCTTTATTTTAAGGCAAAAATAAAGAAAAACCAGAAAAGAAAACCAAAGATTTATAAAAAAGCGGGTTCGGAGGCTATGTTACGAGTTGGGAAGGTGCTAGGCACCCAACTCGCCCTTTCGTCTCGAAATGGTTTTGGGCGGTATGCTTATTGTCACATTTACTTAGCAAATAAATAAGGTATTATAATGACAAGGGAAATTTAAACAAATACATTCGTGGCCACATTATTTACGGACTCGCAGCCGTCTCTTTCCAATAATTACAGACACATTTAAAAATATTTGGCCATTATAACGGCTCTTATTTAGTATTATTTCCTAACAAAATCAGGCGGATACATCGCTTGTATATTGATATTGAACCGACCGGAAATAATACATTTACAAATAAAAACTTTATTTGAATAAATGAAGTAAATAAATACAAACTCATCTAAAAACATTTTGCCATAATAACGGCTACATTTAGTACTATTTCCTAATAAAATCCGGCCACACAACTGCTTATATATCTACATTGGGCCGTACTGGAAATAATACTATTACATAGAAATAAAAGACTTTAACAATAAAAGCTTACAAACGGCGTAGGGGTGTGCTCGCTCTGTCCCTCGGGGAGAGAGAGTCTTTTTTTGCAGTTCAGGTTGAAGTTGTGTGTTGTGTGAATTTGGGGCGTAAGAATCGCTCGAAAGTTACTTTCGGCCTCGGGATCGGGCGGGGTAGCTGTATTTAGTTGTTTGTTTGATGGAAAAGGTGAATTTGGGCAGAGTAACGGCTTACTACTGGCTATTTCGGCCTTTTAAATCGGGCAGAGCAACTGCTCTATCCACGATTTTTGGACCGGGGAAAAGAGGTGGATACCTAGCTGGGGGGCTAAGGTACACTTCTACCTAGGTTGGATTGTGTGTTGGCGGAGGTTTGGCGGGGTTTCGAGGCTTTTGTGGGTGATCTATCGGTATTTATTTCTTCAATAGTAATGAGGACGCGAGAGAAATTTTACGGATGAATTGTGCGCTGAATGAAGGAGCCGGACACTGCTATTTATAGGAAGGAGCTGGGACATCGTTGGAATTTTGAGATTTCTCTCCGTGCATCAGAGGGTTGTACACCGCGTTCGACGAATTGTGCAATGCGGCAAATGACTTGAGTGAGCAGTGTTGGGGGGAGAGGTTTTGGGCGCCAACCTATTGAGGTTTGGGCGCCTAGCCCAAACCTTTGTAGGTTGTTCCTAAACCTCAAACTTCCTCGTTTTTGACACTTTGGTCCCTGCGGTTTGTCCTTTTGTGCATCTGCTTTGTCCTTTTGCAATTTTGACCTGTAACTTGACATTTGTTAATGTTTTAACAGTCTTGATATTTTATGTCATGTCATGTATCCGAAGTGAAATTGGGGTGTCTACCGCCGCCTTGAGATTCTAGGGAAAAGCGTGGCGACAGGCCGGATCCCAAGAGCGAAATCCCAAGGTCGTGCCGCCCGAGGAGAACAATTAACAACAAACAAGTAGCAAATAATGGGTAGGGCCATAACGGCGATACACCGCAACTCAAAACACATGCGGAGCGAAATAAAATAAAAGCAGTGGGCGCCCGAGCTAACAAGCTCAAACTAAAAACAACCAAAGAGATAATAAATCTCTCGGTTCAAAAATTCGATTCGCGTGCCGCAACATTGGGCACGTAGGACAAACTCCCTGTTATGCAATTCAATAATAAGCATAATATAAACCAAGTCATCGGCGAAACTACGGCCGGAACCCAACATTGAACTAAGTCTAAGACTCTAGTCTAACAACTCAACGGCTAAAAACATGCCGGAGAACAAACATAATATTTAGCTAGCAATATATCATGCTAAACATATTCACCAATAAACCAAGCGCGACTAAAACCAGTCGGCTACCAACAACATAAGTACTAACAATTATAAGTACTAACTACCAGAAAACATATGGAAGTTTAACTACCAATATACATCAAGCACGACTTCTACTTGTCGGCTACCAAAAGAATAGGCTAACAACATAATTACAACATTACAATTCACATAAAGGTTTGCTACCCAATAATGAAGTTTACATAACTTCATCTTCCCAACGACCTCACCAAAAGCAAAAACAAACATCTAAGTAGCAACCTTGCCAAAAGAATTCCCTGCCAACGTAACCTTCTTGATTTACTTGGATCCGCTCGCACGGCTCGGATCTAGGGAAAAACAACCAACAAATAAAAGTAAGTCACAATGACTTAGTAAGTTACTAACCATAACTTCCTACCATGGCATAATGCTCAATCATAAATTATATCATGCTATCGTCATGAATTAACCTTATATAGGATCATGTTATGGCATTCATGCTCAACATTAAATAAATATGCTATCATTAAAGTATAACATCTCATCATAAATCCATGTCAAGGCATTTTAGTCTTAACAATAATAATTTATACCTTTGGCATAAAACAACATTTCCATAATATTCATGTGATAGCATATATGTTTAACAACATTAATCAATATGTTATCTATTAAGTATAACATGTAAGGAACCAAAACAAACATCATATCATATCCAAATTCACCAAGCACGTTATTCACTTAAGCATTTGTGAAACAATTCATATATATAAGGGATATGATACCATTACCAAAATTCCTCCGCGCGTGTCGCTCCTGCAAAAACACGTGCAAAACCCTTATGTGCCCTCGATATCCCTCTCGTAGATATCGACGTCCCCGAGACAAATCTCCGCTCGAGTTCCATAGTTATCAAAGTCATGTGTATTACTACAACTAAGATAAACTACTTCCCCACCGTGGCCATCGATGGGGGGTGTGTGGCAAGGCACGGCGATCCATCGCGATCACGAATCCCATAATTCGTGAAGACGATGTATCGACCCACCAAAGACTCAACAGACCGACGCCAGCTGGACTCAAAACCCAAGCACAAGTAATATATACCCATATGCTCAAAACAAGTAGGTAAACACTCTACCATCAAACTAGTCATGCAATTTATCCACAACTAGCATAAATATCACAACCGAGAATCATATAAGTTCTCATAATCAAGTGTGCTTCACACACCTTAAACTTCTTGGAGGCTCGACCTCCATGAATTCTACCCAATACTCCGTAGGACTTAAAATTATAGTTCCTAGGATTCATACTAACCCAAAGGTTAACTCCGTTAAGTTCAATCTAAGTTTTCCGAAAATTCAAGGAATAGAAGCTTAGGCTTCATCATCCCCCTATGTTCATAACTATCGCCAAAACCATAAACCCGATGTTCAATAAACTCACATAAACCCCACAATTTATTTAACAATGCAACTTAGAACAAATTAATCATCTTGTGCATAATTTCATCTAAGTCATCAAACCAATCATAACCTTCAAATCATGATTAAAATTCACAACATGGTTTAGTATACTCTATTTAGCATATAAAACATATTAATCAAGCTCACATCAATAAATTGCAAGCTAAAACAAAATTAGGGCAAGGCACCCTCCAAGTATCTCAACCAAACCAACATCAATCCACATGAATAATCAACATAATCAAGTTCAATAGACTAGTTAGAACATGAATTTCACATATATCATGGTCTCACATAGGTCAATCAAGTCCTATCATTCAATTGGAAAACCTAGGGTTCATGCTTCATCTACAACCCTAACAATGGCTTCCATTGACCTCAAATATCACAAATGGTTGTTTCCCTAGGGTCAATGGAGCTCAAAAATCAAAGGGAAGAGAGGTAGAAACTTACAAGAACTCGGCCCTACAAAAGCGCCCAAACCGAACTCAAAGGATGAAGCCGATTTCCTCCTCACTTCCGCTCTCTTCAAACTTGCGGGTTAGATGGAGAAGAAGACTCCCAGCTATGGCTTCCAAGCTCACCCCCTTTGAAACCCTAGAATCGTCTCCTCTCAAACCCTCTCTCGCGCCTTGGCTGAAGTGGTCGCAGGAAACGCAAGGAAGAAGTCGTAAACTGGCCGAACTGAATGAAAGAGTGCGGCTGATTTCACTTATATATGGGGAATTAATTCACTAATCAAGTCACTAATTAACCCCTAAACCTCTTAATAGATGATTAGGATTAAGATTAGGCTAATTAAGTGAGTTTAGGATAGGTTTAGATTGGGTTAAGTGAGTAAAAAGTTCGGACAGCGCACAAACCGAACAAAAATCCCGTAATCCTGAATCAAGACCCTTGCGGTCGCTTGGCTGCTAGGTGATGCGACCGCATCACTTGGTATTTCAGCATTCCAAGTTTTTCGTTTCCTTGCTCGGTCGGACTCTCCCGCATGCAATCTCGAGTCCTTCCAGCCCAAAAAGGTCTATAAATCAACCTTAATGTCCTCCATAACCCGAGCAATCAATCCTCAAACCTCAACAAAACAAGGCCAAGAACTCGAGGCGGAACTCTCGAGCGACAACGAAAAGTCAAGCGAGAAGGGTTAACGCTAGAATCAAACTAGCAACCAAACCGACAATGCAACAAGCATCTAATCAATATCCAAGGCATGTTAATGATGTTATAAATGCCCTTTAACAACAATCCATGTGATTACAACATAAATCACAAACCCGAGATTCAAAGCATCTCGCGAAAGACAAATGCATACGTGCATCTCAAACGACGTCAATGATCATGCTATTGACTCTAAACATAAACGGGAGCTAAATGAACATATTTATGATGATCATAAGTGTATGAATCCATGCATAACACAAGCGGCAACATTTCGGGGTTTTACATTCTCCCTACTTTAAGGAATTTAGCCCCTAAATTCTTACCGTAGTCATCAAACAAATGAGGATATTTCTCTCGCATCTCCAACTCGGTCTCCCAAGTTGCTTCCTCAATCTCGTGATTCCTCCAAAGAACTTTCACCAATGGAATTTTCTTGCTCCTCAAAACTTGCTCTTTCGTGTCAAGTATCTTCACTTACGCTCAACATAAGACAAATCAAGGTGAAAAGTAATCTCTTCATACTCAGAGAACATGGGAATCATCCTTAAGATATTTCAGAAGCGTAGACACATGAAATACATTATGAATCTCACAAAGGCGGACGGTAAAAAGCCACCACGTATGCCAAACTCCCAACTCGCTCGAGAATCTCAAAAGGTCCAGCGAACCTCGGTGATAATTTCCCTTTCTTCCCAAATCTCTTGGTACCCCTTCTAGGCGATACCTTAAGAAACACAAAGTCTCAACCGAAACTCCAAATCTCTCCTTCTATTATCCGCATAACTTTTAAATCGACTTTGAGCGGTGAGCAATCTATCTCGAATTATCTTCACGCTCTCAAGTATTTGTTGAACAATCTCGAACCCCGTAATTTTGCTTCTCCGACCTCGTCCCGGCAAATAGGAGATCTACACTTCCTCCCATAAAGAGCCTCATACGGTGCCATCTCGATGCTCGATTGGTAACTATTGTTGTACGCAAACTCTGCCAAAGGAAGATGTGTATCCCAACTCCCTTTAAAATCAATCGTACAAGCCCGTAACATATCCTCAAGTATCTGAATCGTTCTCTCGGACTGTCCGTTGGACTGAGGGTGAAAAGCTGTACTAAAGTTCAACTTGGTCCCCATAGCTTCTTGCAAAGCCTGCCAAAACCTCGATGTAAACCTCGGATCGGTCGAAACAATACTAAGCGGAACCCCGTGCAATCTAACAATCTCTGCACATCTGATGCGCTTAAGCATTCTCGATGAATAAGTCATAGCAATCGAATAAAATGAGCCGACTTCGTGAGCCGATCAACAACAACCCAAGCGGCATCAAAACCTCTACGAGTGCGGGAACCCGAAACAAAGTCCATCGTAACATGTTCCCATTTCCACTCGAATATCAGCCAATTGTACAATATGAGGTCTTTGATGTTCCGTCTTTACCTGCTGACAAGTGAGACACTTCGACACATAATCTGCTATCTGTCGCTTCATGCCACTCCACCAGAATTGCTTCTTCAAATCTCTATACATTTTCGTACTTCCCGGATGGATAGTATACTTTGCCTTGTGAGCCTCATCCAACACAAGTCGTTTTACATCTTCAACTGAAGGAACACAAACTCTACCCTTAAATGTCAAAATCCCATCCTGGTTCATCGCGAACTCATTCTCCTTATTCTCACTCAAACCATCAATAATTTTCACCAACTACGGATCTTTCTTACGAGTCTCCTTAATTCTTTCAATAAAAGCAGGGGAATAGCCCGCACACTAGAAAATAATACTCCATGATTTACCTCGCTAGGATTCCACTCACGGACATCCTCCAACATTTTCCATTCCCGCATCATCAAACATGACAAGTGTACTTTTCTACTCAAAGCATCTGCGACTACGTTCGCCTTCCCCGGATGATACAATATAGTACAATCGTGATCCTTCAATTTCTCCATCCATCTCCGCTGTCTCATGTTCAACTCTTTCTGAGAGAAGAGATATTTCAAACTCTTGTGGTCCGTGAAAATCTCAAACTTCGAACCAAACAAATAATGCTTCCACTTGTGCAAAGCAAATATAATCGCCGCGAGCTCAAGATCATGCGTAGGATAATTCATCTCATACGGAGACAATTTCCTTGAAGCATAAGCAATCACTTTCCCATTCTGCATAAGTACACATCCCAATCCTTCTTTCGAAGCATCACTATAAACAACAAAATTATCACCTCCGCTAGGCAGTGCTAATACTGGTGCCGTAGTCAACCTTTTCTTCAACTCTTGGAAGCTTTCTTCACATTTATCACTCCATACAAATGCGGTCCTCTTTTGAGTCAAATTCGTCATAGGCGTAGAAATCTTCGAAAATCCTCAATGAATCTCCGATAATAACCGGCTAGCCCCAAGAAACTCCGTACCTCGTAGCGTGGTCGGTCTCCTCAATTCATTCTTGCTCAACTTTGGAAGGATCCACTGCTATCGGCACTAGAAACAACGTGCCCCAAAAATGAAACCTCCTCTAGCCAAAAAGCACACTTGCTAAACTTGGCGTAGAGTTGCCTCTCCCGAAGAATAAACAAAACCATCCGCAAATGTTGTGCATGCTCTTCCCGAGACTTAGAATACACAAGGATGTCGTCTATGAAAACCACCACGAAGCAATCAAGAAAATTATGAAATACCCGGTTCATTAAATCCATGAACACCGCCAAATGAGCGCATTAGTCAACCGAATGGCATCACCATAAATCATAATGCCCGTACCTGGCGTGCGGTTTTGAACATCTTCGGCTCTAACCTTCAATGATGGTACCCAAATCTCAAGTCAAGTTTGGAATAAACCACCGATCCTTTGCAATTGATCAAACAAGTCATCTATATGTGGCAATGGATACTTGTTCTTGATCGTTGCCTTGTTCAACTCTCGATAATCGATGCACAATCTAAGGCTCCCATCTTTCTTCCTCACAAATAATACCGCACCCAATGCGGCTTGATGAAGCCAATGTCAAACTCTTGTAGCGAATCTTCAACTCCTTTAATTCCATAGGTGCCATTCTATACGGCGCCTTCGAAATCGGTAGTCCGGCAATAACTCAATGCAAAATTCAATCTCGATGCGGAGGCATCCCAAAATCTTTAGAGAAACATCAGGAAACTTCACACACAAACGGCACATCTTCAAGATTAGAAGAAGAAACCCGCTTGTCCACTACGCGAAGCAAGATACCCAATGCACCCACGCGACAACGGTTCCTAGCCTTAAGCGCGAAATACAGCGTAAACCACTCGGTGCATTATCTCCCAAAACTGAAAGTTAGGAGCGCCGAGGCAAAGCAAAAGTGACCCT
>JABEVN020003974.1:0-16196 GCA_013146195.2 Codonopsis lanceolata | reverse complement strand
AGATATTCTCAGGGGGATATAAATTCTATGACCCAAAAACTAGAGAGGGGAAATGCTAGGTTCTTTGAGGATGTTGAATTTAGAGGGAGAAAATTTAAATAGTAATTTTGAATTTGAAGAAATGGAAGAGAATTCGTTTCTATACCTCTTCTTTATAGTTCCTATCGAAAATCAAGCGGTTGTGCCGAAATTCGACAAGAACATAATATTCAAAATGACGTTAATTCTCTATTAATGAACAACATGAAAATGTTGATGAGAAATTCAACACCCTCAAAATCAAGAAGAACCAGGTGCCATTAAGAAGATCTAATAGAGCAAGAAGGAGTGCTATACCGGGATTATTATGATGTATATCTTGCCGAGAATGAGGAACCGTTAGGTTTAGTGGGAGATGAGCCAATCACCTTCCATGAAGCCATTAGTGGTCCAAATTCTCATAAGTGGATTGATGCCATAAATGAAGAGTTAAAATCCATGAATGATAATGGCGTTTGGGATCTTGTCCCATTACCTAGAATGTGAAACCCATCGGATGTAAATGGATCTTTAAGACCAAAGGGATTCACAAGGTAATGTGGAAAGACATAAAAGGCTCGTCTTGTCGCTAAAGGATTTATGAAGGAAGGGATTCAAAGAAACATTTTCACCGAGTATCTATCTAAAATAAATCCATTTATGAAGAAACTAAGCAAGCATCTCGTCAATGGTACTTAAAATTCAACCAAGTTATTCTTTCATTTGGTTTTGAAATGAATCTTGGTGAAGATTGTGTGTACCATAAGTTCGGTGGGGTAGGTTTATATTTTTGGTCTTATATGTGGATGACATTTTACTTGCTAGTAATGATAAGGACCTTCTTAAGGGAAACCAAGAAATTCCTCTCTAACAAATTTGAGATGAAAGATCTTGGTGAAGCTTCTTTGTATTAGGAATCCAAATACATGTGATCGCTGAGGTATGTTAGGATTATCACAAAAGAATTATATAGAGAAAGGTATTACAAAGGTTTAGCATGGAAAATTGTAAACCACATGACACCCCGTCTCTAGGGAGATAAGTTCAGTTTAAATCAATGTCCTAAAAATAATCTTGAATCTAAGTATATGGAAAATATCCCTTACGCATCGGCGATAGGAAGCCTAATGTATGCTCAAGTCTATACTCGCCCGGATCTTGCCTTTATTGTTGGCATGCTTAGGCGATATCAAAGCAATCAGGGAAGAGAACATTGGGTCGCAGCCAAAAGAGTGATGAGATACTTACAAAACACGAAGAACTACATGCTTACATATACAAAGTCGGATCATCTTGAGATCATTGGTTTTTCGATTCGACTTTCTTTGGATGCCAAGATAGTCGCAAATCGACATCGGGTTATGTCTTCACTTTGGCCAGTGGAGCGATATCTTGGAGAAGTGCCAAGCAAACATTAGTTACTACTTCCACCATGGAAGCCGAATTTGTTGCTTGCTATGAGGCATCCAATCAAGCTATATGGTGCGTAAATTCATTGAAGGAGGATTGTCAAAGGTTGTCAAAGGTGCTTAAGTTATATTGTGACAATCGGGCAGCGGTATTGTACTCCAACAACAACAAGAGTTCATCTAAATCTAAGCATATAGATATTAAGTTTCTTGTTGTGAGAGAAAAGAGTACAAAATGAACAAATAGAAATAGAACTTATTGGTACAAACTCCATGTTAGCGGATCCATTTACTAAGGCATTATCTCCTTTAGTATTTCACGAGCATGTTGCTCATATATGTAATGACTTAAATCAGTGGGAGTTCTTAATGTTTCCTATTTCCTTGTGTTGTTTTATTTAAATTGATCTCATTTGGTTAAAGTAGGACTAGTTGGAGAATATATATATATACTTCATATATATTCATTAATATTCCATGCTACATATCTATACTTAATCTATGTCATTTAGTTGGATATATATATGTGATTAATGTTTTTTGAATCAATTACAACGGCGCCCTTTAGTCCTTATACTTATATGACTAATGGGCGGGATTGGTTTCGAATGATAACAAAGTGCACATAAGGGTTGTCATTTGTGTTATTTATTAAGTGAAGGTATATGTTATAATAATCCAAGTGGGAGATTGTAAGAACATGGATTAATATAACATATAAATACTTAATAATATAATGATCAATATTATAATATATGGTATAAAGCATAGAACTCAACATAATATGTAGAATTCCATAATATAAGTATACCATTAAATGTTGGGCATAATGGTAATATCTTATATATCAATAGGTGTAGTCCCTAAATGAAGTGCCCCTTGGATTCCTATATAAAGACTTATCCATCAAGCCTATGCATCTACTAGTTACATTATTCTCATTCAGTCAAAAAATTTTCCTAAGTAATTGAAGAATAAAGAGATTAAAGGGCACTCATCATTTAGAAGATCTACTCCTCCCTAATTTGAAGTCTATCTTCTTACTTCATCCTCTTTACTCAAGAACAAGAACAAGATTAAGAACGGGAATCACAAGGTAATTACTTCTTCTTCTTCTTAATCTAGTAATGAGTCGGTTCATGTTTAATGGATCGTAATTGTTCCTACATACATATCTTAATCCGTGAGACTGCTCTACAGATCCTAATCTGTGAGGTGGGGTGAGCTCTTTAAAACCTTGATATTTTATCTATTTCGATTTTTTTAAATAAATCAATTTGATAATATCTTTAAAATATTTGACTAACTAATATTTGTTGACTGACTTTTAAAATATATGTACGTCTACATTTTTTATTCCATTCTCATCTCTATTTTCTTTACTTTCAGCCGTGTACAAGAGAGAAAGAGAGAAAGAGAGAAAGAGAGAAAGAGAGCGAGAGAGAGAGTGGGAGGGAGAGGAAGGGGGCTTACTTGATTTGGGTTTTATTTATCATTGTCCAACCTCATACTTACAGTATGACTCACCTAAGATATTTCTGACTCATCCTTTTGAGTTGGCTTTAATGGAGAACAACAACAAACTATGGGGCAGCAATCATTCTTTTCTCTATCCTCCTGCGAATATATATATATATATATATATATATATATATATATATATATATATATATATATATGATGTATCTCATGCGCTTATGCACGATTTGTATTTAGGTGTAAAATCATATACTCAATTAAAGTTAAATAATATACAATTAAAAAGTTTAATATGAACACAATAAATAAAAATTGATTAACAGTAAAATCAAATAAAATCACATAATTTTTTAAAGATATTATTATAAATTTTAAAATACTTTCTTATATATAACATTTTTCGTTGGCAATGTACGATTATTACAACTATTACTATCAAATAAAAAAATGCAAAGACCCTTAAGATAATATAAGTAACTTTAGACAAAGCGACATACTGATGATGACTAAAAATAAGGTTTTTCAAAAGAAGCCTGACGCTAGACACTTTTATTCATAGACATTTCGTAAGATACTATCAGCGTAAACTGTCTTATTTAAAATTTGGATGACATTCTATGATTAGATGGTGTGAGTGATATTTTTGAAATAAAACAGTACCACCAGAATGATCATTTAAAAGAACTCGATCTTTTTAAGCATGATTTCTTCACCTTGTAATAATTAATCGTGTGCTAATATATAAACCAAGGAAATGGTCAATGTTACGAAGCAATATTAATGAAGTTCCAACCTTCAAATTCAACTCATGATTTAGGATTCCAGAACATGAAATTTCATTTAAAACTTTCGGAATATCTATATCGTTCAAAAGATCAACGTTTCAATCAAAATGACAGGGAAAATCTGAGCTAAAAAACAATCCTCCTTTTGAATTGTTTTTCAATACCATGTAATAATTTATTGAATTAACCACATCAAGAGTTGGATCTATAATAACTCTATTTTCCAAAAACGATGAATCATCGGGACTGCTTCCAAATGAAGGATATGAGCTTTGTACAATTGAAGCGATTGGATCGTTGAATTCCTTAAGCAGCAGTTGATTGAGAATATCAACATAAGCACAATTATCATTTCGTTCACCAATTTTATCATCGCCAATCTTCGCAATCCAATCGGCAAAAAAGTTTCAATTATTCGGAATTATCGTTGAACCCATACTTTGTATCTCATATTCGTTGTCAACCTCAATACATGTGTTCCACGAATACAATGAATTAATAGTGGGATGAACTATGTCTTGTGTACTTCCTTTTGGAATCACATGAAATATCTGTTAAAAAATCTTCACCAAATTAACACAATTGTCTTACCTCCAAATGAAATATTAGAATATCATATATTTAAATAAAACAGAACATATCAATAGAATATCATATACTTAAATAAAACTTAATATATCAATAGAATATCATATACTTAAATAAAACAGAATATATCGATAGAATATCATATACTTAAATAAAATTGAATATAATATGCAATTAAGAACTTTAATGTGAACAAAAAAAACACTAAAATTAAAGCTAAAAAATCACATATATTTGAAAAAAATTATTATAAATTTTTGAATAATGCTTTATATATATATAATATTTATCATTGAAAATGTACGATTAATATTTTTAATTCTAGAAGGGGTGGTTTTAAAGTATGAAGTTGTATTTATCATTGCATACGACATAAACTATACTTTGAATTGCTAATATTAAAACAACGAGATAACCTTTCTTGCTACTAAATAAAAGCATCACAAAAAATTACATTTAAAAGTTGGATTTGTAATTTTCAAATAACCTTTAAAAAGCATAAATGTTTATGTTTTATATATATATATATATATATATATATATATATATATATATATATATATATATACATATATATATATATATATAAATATTAAATAGTCAAATATCAAACTGTTTGTTATATCTGGTCGCGACAATTCGTGAGATACATGAGACTTCCAATTACACGAGAGTATTCATTTTAAGATACACTTTCGTGTAGGTTCTTTTTGAGATGAAAGCTTGGGTCAATCGGAGTTTTGGCAATACTCTTATCACCATTGCTGAATTTCTCCAGTAATTTCTCGATGTAATGAGATTGTGATAATATGATTTCCTTGGATGTTCTAGATATTTTAATACCTAAGATGACATCAGCTATCCCAAGATCTTTCATGTCGAACATGTTGGCCAACATTTTCTTGGTGTCCTTGATCATGTTGTCGTTACTGCCTATTATGAGCATGTCATCGACGTAGAGGCAGATAATGACGTAACCATGTTGTGTATTTTTGGCGTACACATTTGTCACATTCGTTGATCTTGAACCCATTTGCAAGTACTACGTTATCAAAACGTTTATGCCATTGTTTTGGTGTTTGCTTTAATCCGTACAACGATTTGACCAATCGGCATAATTTCTTTTCGTTGCCTGGAGCTATGAATCCTTCGGGTTGATTCATATAGATTTCTTCTTCGAGTTCCCCATTTAGGAAAGCAGTCTTAACATCCATTTGATGTATGCCAAGACTATACAGAGCTGCGAAAGCAATTAGTAGTTGAATTGACGTAATTCGGGTTACAGGAGCATAAGTGTCAAAATATTCAACACTTTCTTTTTGATTAAACCCTTTTGCGACCAATCTTGCTTTATATTTATCAATAGAACCATCGGGTTTTAATTTTCGTTTGAAAATCCATTTACAGCCCAATGGTTTGCACCCCTTAGGAAGATCAACTAATTCCCAAGTGTGGTTTTGCATAATGGAAGATATTTCGCCATTAATGGCTTGTTTCCATTGAGGAGCTTCGCGAGTAGACATTGCTTCTTTGAATGTGCGAGGTTCATTGTCCACTATAAATGTGGTCACAAAGTCGGGTCCGAAGGTTTTAGTTATTTTTGCCAGTTTGCTCCTTCTTGGTTCATCATCCGCTGCAGCTGGATGGTCTTCTTGGACGATGTCCATGGGACCAATGTCCGTGGGGGCCTCGTTCTCATTTTCGCTTGTATTCCAGGGAAATGAGCGTTTTCCATTAGTATTATGATTATTTTTTAATGGAAATATGTTTTCAAAAAATGTGAAATTTCTTGATTCTAATATTGTATTTACTTCAATATTTGGATTGTCGGACTTGTGCACTAAAAACCTATAGGCACTACTCCGAGCTGCATATCCTATGAAGATACAATCCACGGTTTTTTGACCGATTTTTACCTTTTTAGGTAATGGTGCTGCCACTTTGGCCGGACACCCCCACACTTTGATGAATTTGTAGGAAGCTTTTCGACCATTCCATAATTCATAAGGAGTTTGCTCCAATTTCTTGTATGGTAGCTTGTTGAGAAAGTAATTTGCTGTGAGCACTGCCTCCCCCCACATTTCGTTGGGTAGGCCTAATTGAATTAGTAATGAATTCATCATTTCTTTAAGTGTACGATTTTTCCATTCCGCAATCTCATTGGATTGTGGAGTATAAGGAGGAGTAACTTAATGAATTATTGCATGTCCTGCACAAAAGTCTTTAAAAGGATGTATGAATTCACCTCCTCGATCAGATTTGAGAATTTTTATCTTTTTCTCAAGTTGATTCTCGACTTCGTTCTTGTACATTTTAAATGCCTCGAACGCTTCATCTTTACTATTTAGCAAGTAAAGATGACAATAATGTATACTATCATCAATAAAGGTGATGAAATAATTTTTCCCGCCAAATGACTATGGATTTAAAATCACATAGGTTGCTATGAACTAGCTCTAGTGGACGAGTGTCACGTTGTATTGTTTGAAAGGAGGTTCTTGTTTGTTTAGCCTCAATGCATATTTGACATTTTTCCTTAGTGTTGATTCGTGCTTTTGGAATTAATTCCATTTGCATTAATCGTCGTATAGATTCATGGTTAACATGACCTAGTCTAAGATGACAAATATTAGAGTGCTCAAGCAAGTAAGAAGAAGATGTAGTTGTTGTATTATTAATACTACTATTGTTAGGTGGGGTTGCCACCATTACATTACACTTGAACAAACCCTCGCTGAGGTAACCCTTGCCCATGAAAACTCCACTTTTGGTTAGTACAAATTTTTCAGACTCAAAGACCAGCCTAAACCCATGCTTTATTAAAAGGGAGCCGGAGATTAAGTTTTTCCTAATATCCGGGACATGGAGGACATTGGTAAGCACTAATTCCCGTCCGCTGGTCATCTTCAATATCACTTGCCCTTTTCTTTCCACTCCAGAGGTGGAGGAGTTGCCCATGAATAGCTTCTCGCCGGACGTCACTTTTGAATAAGATGAGAACATCTTTGCATCGCCGCATATGTGACGTGTGGCCCTGGTGTCCACATACCATTCACGACCCGTGCCGACCATGTTTGTCTCGGAAACCACGTAGATCATGCTGATGTCTTCTGTTGGTCCCAAAATAGGCTCAATCTAGGCTAAAGGGGGGGGGGTTGAATAGCCTAGTAGATATTATTAGGTTTTTTTTTTAAAGGTTTTATCAAAACAAGCTCTCTTCTTTTCTTTTAAACAAATTTTACAAGAAGAGTTAGTGCAGCGGAAAACTGAATGAGATCAGATCTGATAGATAGGTTCCTGTTGAAATACGACAGATATAATGGTAGACTTTAATAAGTGAACACAACAGCAGTTAAGAGATGAGCAGAAACAGATCAGACAGTAGGCAGGGTTTAGAAGTGGTTCGTACTATAAATAGTACTACGTCCACTACCAAAGTGGTTAGCTTTGGATTTTGAAAGGTGCACTTGTTTATCCACAAGGTGTAAGACTAAGATCTCTAATGGATCGTGTAGAAAATAATTTTTAACCAAGTGTATAATGATGAGAGAAACAATCAATGAAGAATTGTTCTCTCAAGTGCTAAAGTAAAGAACAGTTAATAATCAAACTAGATAAAGCTGAAACAGAGTAAAGACTGGCAGATCTGCAGCTTCAAGAAGTTTGGTGAAGATGTTAGTTCTTGTCCTTTGATCTCTTGAATGCTTGAGTTGAGAAGATGAAGCTTGAATGTTCAATAATGCAAGAGTTCTTGTTTAGATCTTCAAAACTCGAATAAATACCAAGGGAAATCTTTAGGACCGTTGGACTGAGGATTGACAAGTTGTGTCCAACGTTATAATGCATTAAATGCATTTCGGCGCCTTGTAGGATGCGTGCAACAATAGATATCAGAGACTCAGAGTTGCAGAGGCAGCCATTCCAAACAGAGTAAGTTTTCAGTCTTAGCCTAATGAGGAAATGTCTTCAGATGTCATTATGCGTGAGATAGACTGGATAGATGTCGAGTTGTCTAAAGAGTTGACTTCTTTGAAGGGAAAATCTGATGAAGATTATCTTTTTGAATATTATCTGGCTTAGATATTTAAAAAATATCTAAATCAAATAATATGTGACTTAATTCCTCGATTTGGTTGTCTTTGATTTTGAACCTTGAGCAGACTTCCAAGTCTGCTGTTCGAACTGTGCTTTCAAGGCTGATGTTGAAGCCTGCTTGTACGCGCCTAAAATGAACTAACAATAAATTAACTAGTTCTAAACACTCTTAATTCTAAGACAGTTGCCACACTAATCGGTATGCAGATCTATTAGCCACTGTGCAGTAGAATCAGAAGATGACTCAACCAAATCTAGAACCTATGAGGGTCAACAATCTCCTCCTATTTGGTTGATGTCATCATTTCAGCTACCAGCAGACTTTGAATCATGCACTGAGATAATAACATGTCTTTACAAGTTTTATTAAAAAAAGCAGACATGCCTCTCAGAGAAGAAGTCTAAGTAGAGAGATAGCTAAACTATGTACTTACAAGGGTAAAAAGAAGAAGGATCAAATACAAAGTTAAGTAGGGTTTAAATCTTAACAATAGGCAAGATATAAGCAGTTCAAAGATTTAAACACGAAGTTTAAATGGACAAGATCATAAGATAGAGTATGTAATCTTAGGCCAAAGAGAATTATAGCAAAACAAGTTAAACAAGCTGTTTAACAGCAGAGTTTTCCAAAAGCATAGCATTTAAATATAAGGATAAAAAAAGTCATACCATATCATAGCATTTAAATTATAAGGATAGTTCTTCAATCAAACTTGATTCAAAAAGCCAGTCATACAACCCGCCGTTGCTCAGCGGCAGCAGCCTTTTCATTGACGCGTTCAACATGGCGAACAACAGTGAAGTCGGGAACTTCACGTTCATCAATGATAGCGCGGGCTCTAGAAGTGTGGAGTTCATAAAAAAGGCTACAGATACTGATCTGTTGGGAGTGGAGCATGCCGGTTAGCGAGGCTTGCTGGTCTTGATCGAGAAAGCGATGAGTAGTGAATGCTTGAGCAGTATCGTTCACCAGTTGCTCAATGATCTTTCCTAGATCAAAAACTGTGGCATGAGTAGCGTTCAAGCTATAAGTGAGCACATCTATTTGTTGGGCCATTGAAGAGACCATGTCGTTGAGACGCTCAAGCTGGGTGTTGTTGGCACGAAGAAGATCAAGGAGAGCAGGATCAGCAGAGGTAGAAGGAAAGGAGTTAGGGGAAAGGTGAATTGGGATAAAAGGATCAGCAGGGTTAGGATGAGCAGGGGTTGAAGAAGAGGGAGAGTTGGGGTAAGTGGAGTGTGGAGGTGAAGAAGGAACAGAAGGTTTCGAGTCAAGCTCCATATCAGTATCCGAATCACTGACAGAGGAAGCAGAAGAGGAAGAGGAGGCATCAAGAAATGAATAGGGAAAAGGAGATTTAGGAAGAATTGGAAGAATGAAGTTTGGAGGAGTAGGGGAAGGAGAGAATAAGTCAGAGATGGAAGAGAGTTTAAAGAGAAGTCTGTAGGTGGGTGGAGAAATGGAAGGGAATAGAATTTGGTAGAGGTCAGCAGAGAGAGAAACGGGTTTTATGAGTGTGGTGATAGGGGGAAAGAGTTCAGGGATAAATGACGTTCGGTAGAGAAGAGAAGAAATTTGAGAGTCGAGAGAAGAGAAGTGCTCGGGCATGGAGAAATGAACAGAAGGTGTTGTAGAAATGGGAATGATATAGGTTCAGAGAAGATTCAGGAGAAATGAAAGAAATAGGTTCAGGAGAGAGAATGGCTTCAGGAGTAGGAGAAGGTGGTGAAGATGGTTGTGGAGCCGCAGACTTTTTGTGAAGTCGGCGCTTCTTCTTCTTCTTGAGAGGAGAAGAAGTAAGCTCCTCCTCAACAACAGCAGGGGTTATTGAGGGAGATGGAGAAGGAAGAGTTTCGGCAGGCTCCTCCCTAACAGCAGCAGGGGTTGTTGTCGATGGAAGTGGCGGTGATGCAGAAGAAGTCGGAGAGGAAGGAGGAATAAAGGGAATGCAGGGTTCTGAGGGTTCAGAGCGTTTGTGTTTTCGTTTTCAGTGGTGAAGTGGAGTAGGTTCAGGTTCAGTAGGATCTTTAGGTACTGGGGATGTTGTAGTAGAAGCAACAGTCTTTTTCCTTTTCTTGACCAGAGCCCTAGCAGTGTTAGCAGTAGCAGTAGTGCGGGAAGAAGATTTCTTCTTGTTCTTGGTGACCGGCTCCTCCTCAACAGAAGAGCTTTTGCGTTTGGATCTAGTGAAAGGGAGAAGGATCTGCAGATGCAGCTGCGGTAGATGGTGTGCTTGAGCAGCCTTCTGAAGCAACTTCCTTTTGAAGAGCTTTGTCGAGCTGCTGTGCCATGAAGGCATCCACTGTGGTTTCTGGGTTGATTTTGATAATCACCAGTAGAGGAGGATTGAGAGCATGGATTAGCAGTAGAGGGGGAAGCCCTTGCAGTTCACGCTTCTCGTTTTGAAGCTTATGGTGACTGATGATGAGTGTGCTAGTGAACTAGATGGCTTTCGTGACTGACCTCTTTTCAAAGTTCAGCAGGCGATTGGAGAAAGACAAGCTGGAGCGGATAAGTACATTTATGAGACGTACAAAGGGTCTCATTTGCTTGATGGATACTTGAACATCATCAACAGTATCACAGAGTAGGTCGAAGAGTATTTGAGACCAGTTGAGTCGAATGTTGAGAATGACGGTGGCTGTGTACTCAAGCTGATCAGCAGTCATTATGTCATGTGTCCCATTTTTAAAGATCATGCTTTTGTCGAATAGATGACTGATGTAGTAGACATCATCTTCGAATAGAGTCCGCTTCATTTTGGCCTGAGGTTCCCTTGGAGTGTCCTCTCCACGCATATATGACCAAGCTTGGTCCTTTTCAGTATCCGTGAGGGAGGTAGGACCTTCGAATTCAATGCCATGAATTTTGGCTATCTTAGAGATAGTGAGTGTAACTGAGATAGTCCGAACGATAGCAGAAATTGAACTTCTGGATTCATTTATTTTTGCCTTTTGAAAGAATTCTTCTGCCAGAAGATTACTGTAATCCTTGTCCTTCATCATGAAGAGGGGCAGAATCCCCGAATGGTTGAGATCGTCAACTATCTTGACACTTCATGCGTAGGCACGCACTGTTGGTTTGTCGATGCACATCCCAGGATGGTACATCGTATGGGGAAAATTCGGAATAGTAGAGTCTGAGCGCATGGCCTGTTCAGGGATAGCACCAGAGGTGGAAATTCCAGCCTAAAAATTCAGGACAAGAATTAGGGCAAAAACTGAAGACATGTAAGAAATTATGAGACTGAGCAGGATACTGCGTTAGGGTACAGATATTAAGGAATTTCTATCCGCATGTTCATACATAGGCATTTCAACAAACAAAATACAGGCATATGACGAAAATGTATGAAGAGTTAAGCAAGAATCTGTACCAAGACCAAGCAATAAATAAAAATTTATGAACAGTTAACAATGGTTGATTCTTAGTACAGGAGTAATAGTAAAGAATAATTTTGATTTATAGAAGTATCTTGGGTTAGATTTGTCTCACCATTGAAGAGTGTTGCAGGTACATTAAACAGAAATGGAGATTTTCGCCGCAGATTTTACTGATACGAAGCAAGAGAAGGTACGAGAAGACGAAGGTTGTATAAAGCAAGAGACAATGTTTCTTGTAAGTGTTTCTTTCTAATTATTTCTATCAACTTTTTCTCATCCATGTCACCATAGTACAACAAGAAAACACCAACAACAAAACTTGAATAAAAGAAATACCCATGAAGAAATTAATCAAATCCAATTAAAAAAAAACTTACTAGCACAAAAAAATAAATTCTAGAAGAAAATATATATATAATGACAGGGTAGCCTTTAAAGAAGTTATCTAAAGTTTTACAAATTTTTGAAATGTTAGACAATGGCATGTCTCAACGAGTAGGTCGATGTCTCAACGAGCGTAGCTATGAATGAATCACATGCATCCATCATAACTCGAATTCAACCCAGAAGCGAGCTAGCAGGGAAGGATCTCTGGTCTCCCAGACATAATGAGCAGGCAGCTCCTTGTCTGAAGTCTGGGGGCCAAGTGTGTAGCGAGCAGGAAGCCTACTGAGCGAGCACGCTCATCCCTTTTAGTTACTTGGTAACGGTCATCTTGAATGTGGGGAGTTAATGCCAGGAAATTCGCCCCCATGTTCCAGACGTGGCCCTGAATGTGGCCACCTTTCATGCCCCTGCTTTCAATGTTCAGCTTTCAGCCTTGAAGGCTGGCCCTATATAAACCTTTCTTCTTCAGAAGGAACAGGTAGGCTCATTTTTATAGGCTGAAACTCTGTCAAAATATATACGCACTTGCTAGTTTTCTGATTACTACACCGTAGTGCTTTTGCAGGGTAAGCCCCTGCCTAGTTCATGGTTACTGTTTGCTTTGCAGGTTTGGGCCTTGAAGAGTAAGGATAGAATTGAAAGCCAGATATCCGAGTTATCAAGCCCAGCGCGTCCTTGGATTATTTTGGACGCATCAGTTGGTTCCGTTGCCGGGAACGATTGTTTGTAAGTTTACATCCTTTTTTTCGACAGCTCTTCAAGCTTTTGACATGTCTGCAAACGGCGTTAATGGTGTCAACCCACCTGAGGATGGGGACACAGCTAGTCCTGATATGGAGGTTCAAGCAGACAACATCTTACCTCCTCCTTCTCATGATGCATGTCATCAAATTAACCAAAGGAGAGGTCTGGAATCGTTGGCCAGAAGTGTTGTGGCTGCTGTTGGTTTAGCCAACGAGTTTCGGGTCAACGGGCATTGTACTTGGGACAAATGCATCAACTAAACCAGCAGTTGATTGCAATGGGTAAGACTCCATTACCCATCGAACTAGAACTACTTCCAGCTATGCCCACGAAGAGTCGGGTAGTCAGTGTATCTAGTTCAAAGAGGGATCCCCAGAGGCCATTTCAAGTTACATCTCAGCCCCGTGAGCGGGAATCGAACAGGGGTCGTAACCAAAATGAGCGACGAGCTAGCCACGAAGTTGTTCCCAGTGTGTATTCTCACCTTGGCCCACGAGCAGGGTCGGATTCAGCTCAATCTCGTCGCCGTCAGAGATCACCCTCCCCGCGGAGGTCACATGCTCGCAGACACCGCTCTTCATCTCCATGTCGATCGTATGCCCGTCTGCATTGTTCCCCACCACCAAGGGGATCACCTGCTCACCGACATTGATCACCTTACCCCCGTCAGTCTAGGGGAAGGTAGGAACTGCCACCCCCCAATAACGACCAACATGCACATCAGGCCGTGGGAGGCTCCCAGGCACAAATGGCACAGGCCGTGGGCATAGCTCAGGTTATGGGTCCCCCACAGGACCTTTTTGTGCCCAGTGTACAGCTTTAGCCCACCGGTGGTCTGACCGCTGGAATAAATGCACATGATTTCGAGGAGCTAAAGCTGCGTGTGGAAGCATGGGAGGAGGGCAAGGCCTTGGAAGACAACTTTATGGGAACTACAGCCAGCCCTCTGGCTTCATGGATAGAGAATGCCCCTCCGGCTCAAGGCCTCATCTTTCCTAACATCAAGGAATACACAGGGAAGACCAAAGCAAGAGACTGGCTGATATTCTTCGAGTCTCAAATTGGTCTAGTGACCTCTAATGAGGCAATGAAGATTCGGGCATTTGTGGGTTCGCTGCAAGGAAAGGCATTGGCATGGATGAGAGCTCTTCCTCGTAGATCAATCAATAATTGGGTGGATTTGCGGGTAATGTTCCTGGCCAATTTCGGGACTTCAGGAGCAATTGCAAATACAAGGGCAGACTTGTCTAAAATCAAGCAAGGGACCCATGAATCGACTTCCAGCTACTTGGGGAGGTTCACAAAGATGCTTGAGCAAGTGACTGGCCTGTCCGAGCAGGAGGTCACTTTGTGTTTTGAAACTGGCTTACTCGACGGAGAAGGCGGCTTGAGATCAGAGCTGAGTATGAGGGGGCCAAAAACGCAGGCATAAATGTTTATGGGGGCTCGGAAATAATGTGCGGGGGAGACCGACAAAAAGGAAAAGAAGAAGGAAAGTACAGAGGCTAGTGGGAATGACAACACTGGTAAAAGCAGCAGGCATAATGGTGATCAGCGGTTATAAACCAATAATTGACGACACTTTTCCTTTGCCGACGGCAGAGTCAGAAGGACAGGTAGAGCGGGCAGAAAGTAAGGTCATGGACCTGATTAATCAAGCAGAGAAACAGGCAGATGATATAATCTTTTTCTCCTATTTACGATCGGTTGTGTGATGATTATTCGACGAAATGAAAGAGCTTGTTTGATCGTCATTGAAAGCTCAAGTTTTATCTCAATTATATCATTTTTCAAGAGCACGATATGCTTCTGCTCGTCGAAAATGGTTGGTGTTCGAGTTTGGATCTTAGTTTGTATCTAAGACTAGGTGGTGTGGCGAGCCAGTTGAACTGGTGTCCTTGCTCGTAAAGGTGAGCAGAGCTTATGAAAAGTTCGAATGAAGAACAAGTGAAATGCGACCTTGGATCTTGGCTTATACCTAAGTCTTAAGTGGTCAGTGAGCTTTTATCTCGATTATACTGTTTTTCACGAGCACGATAGATTTCTGCTCGTTGAAAAGGGTTGGTGTTCGAGTTTGGATCTTAGTTTGTATCTAAGACCAAGTGGTGTGCTGAGCCAGTTGAACTGGTGTTCTTGCTCGCAAAGGCGAGCAGAGGTTATGAAAAGTTCGATTGAAAAACAAGTGTAACGCGACCTTGGATCTTAGCTTGTACCTAAGATCCAAGTGGTTAGCGAGCTTGGAGCTTCTATTTTCTCGATGGCAGGCGTTGTGGCCTCTGCTTTATCCTCGGTTTGTCCTTGCCCGTTCTCGGTGATGACCACTTCACCATCGGTATCCCCAGTAGCATGAGTCGCCATGGTCGTAGCCTCAGGAGGATTCCAAGTGGGTAGCCCTTTCTAAACATTAGAGTGAGCGAGCAGAGCAAGCTCATCTTCAGTATAAGGTACCATTGTATACATCCTTCACGAACAAATCGTTATGCTTCTCGCTCTGAGCATATGTGTTCGCCAGACAAGAAGCAGGGGGCCACTGAGCTACTCGCCAGAACATCTATCTTCCTCGACTGACGCTTGCTCGCCCTCAACATTAGCATGCTGGGCATCACCCTGCTCGCCCTCAACATCCACATCATGTTTCCTCGCCGGAAGCAATTGGACTCCTGCTCGCGGACTTCACTAGTGTGCAGGGTCTCATCTTGTTTGGTTCCTTCAAAACTAATTGATTTAATATCAAAGCTCTCCTCGTGCTTGCTGGAAGCTCCATGATCATAGCGGCGTCCTTCGATCTCCGAACCACTCTCTTCACAAGAAGATATCCTACAAGAATCGAGGAACAAACATCAATTCCTGCCCGTTAAAGCAAGCATGAAAGGGTAGGTAGAACTCACGGTCAGTCTTACATCTCGAACCAATGAGCAGGGCACCAGCTCTCAATTTCATAAATTCCTACCTATGTGTATGCTCGGGTTTGGTACAAAATTCAGAAAGAGCAATCAAGATGAACCCAGAAAGTCTAGATGGGGGATTTGTGAAAAGCGACATCAAGCACAAAGAACAAAGCTAGTGACAGGGATCGAAAAACTCTTAATCGTTGGTCTATCGTCAATAAAGTGTTATGCTTCTCGCTCCGAGCATATATGCTTCCCAGACAAGAAGCGAGGGGGGCCAGCAGTAACCCAAGGACCGGTCACATGCCCAGCACGCCATCACCAATGTCATGAGATAATCACGTGCAAACATCATGCTCTAAGCTCAACTCATAGCGGCGAGGGACAAATCTCACGGCAGCTCGGTCATAGCGAGCAAG
>JABEVN020003973.1:0-16156 GCA_013146195.2 Codonopsis lanceolata | reverse complement strand
GGTTACGCTGCTTGCGCTGCTGCTGTTGCTAAGTTGCTGCTGCTGCTGCTGCTGTTGCCATGTTAAGTTGCTAAGTTGCACGTTACGTTGCTGCTGAGTTGCTGTCAAGTTGCTAATGTTACGTTGCTGTTGAGCGGTTGTCGGTTAAGTTGCTGTTGGCTGCTGCTGTTGCTAAGTTAAGCTAACGTTTAGTTGCTGTTAAGCTGCTAGTTAAGTTACGTTAAGTTGCTGTTGCTAAGTTAAGTTTAGTTGTTCGTTAACGTTAAGTTACGTTGCTAAGTTGTTGTAATGTGAATGTTTTAATTTTTGAATTATATTGATGCTAATCATTTAATTATTGATATTATATTATTAAATTAACATTTCAAATATTATTTTTATTTAATTTCAATTTAAGTTAACGTTACGTTACGTTAAGTTAAGTTAGTTGTGAATGTTTTAATTTTTGTAATTATATTGAAGCTAATAATTTTAATTATTGATATTATATTATTAAATTAACATTTCAAATATTAATTTAATTTAATTTCAATTTAAGTTAACGTTACGTTACGTTAAGTTACGTTAAAGATGTTATTATTATGTTAAGTTACGTTAAGTTAAGTTGTAATGTGAATGTTTTTCGAATATTCAAAATGAATGAAAATTCTGCCGGCAGACTTTTAGCGACGTTAGAAAATTCCGCCGTTAATATTCGTAAATTAATTTTTAAGTTTATTTTCGCTGACGGAAAATTCCGTCGCTAGTTGTCACAGCCTTTAGCGACGGAATTTTCCGCCACACCGATAAATTCCGCCGATGTTCAATTCCGCCATTAAGCTAATGCTTGGTAATTCCGCCGCTGATTCGTGCCAGCAGACTGACGAAAATCGCCGATAAATTCGTGGCCGATGATGGTCAATTCCGCCGGGCCGATGCAAAATTCAAGTGCTAAAGGTAAAATTCGTCGCTAAAAATTCGTCATTGAAGGCACTGCTTTGTTTCTAGTAGTGCATCGAAAGCAGTGATAAAGTGAAAGCAGCATCGTCACCTACCGTCAGAACAACTCTCACAGATCCGACATCCGATTGCCCATCTTTCGCTCTCTCGCAAAGATCTCGTGCCCATTCCCCCGCTCGATATCCGTGAAGGACGAAATTCTTGAAAGACAGCTCCATGCATTTAATGCATTCAACCTAATAGAGTTGTTAAGTCTTCGTCTTCTCCAACGGATCTCCAGAATGCTCCTGCTATAAATGCTGCCATTAAAGACTGAAGAAACCCTGGATGAAATGCTCTGAAAATCTACAACAACTCTAAGTCTTAATACTCAGTGCATTCAAGAGATCCTAAACAGATCAAGAAGTCCTCGTCAACAACAAGAAGTTGTGCATCAAAATTTACTTTTTACTTCTTGTTGTTTTCATTCTAAACTATTCTTACGCAATTAAATATCCTTTTACCACGAGATATTTAATTCCTTAACCCCAAACACAAGTCAATATTTTGTACACGATCCATTGGGAATATTCTTTGTAATAGATCTAGTGGAAAACATAGTGCACTATTTAAATCCAAGGTTGATTGCCTTGGTGGTGGACGTAGCACTCTTTATAGTGTGAACCATCCCAAAATACTTGTGTTAATTCCTTTACTGTTTGTCTACTTATTGAACTGTTTGTTACTTTGTTTATCTTTATCCTTAAACGGCAAAACTTAAGTAACCTGTTAAGGTCTACCGGTAGTCCTTATCGGCAGACTTAAACTAGCTTCCTTGAAAGACTTCCACTACTTCAATCTTTTCAATAGATTGTAAGTACTTTTCAAAGAACTTACTTAAAAGTTTTTAAGTGTATAATAAGCTATTCAACCCCCCCCCTTCTAGCTTATTATTGTGCCCGTTGGGACCCACATCCTCATCCTCAAGGTATACTTTTGTCTCAACATAAATATGTCCAGGACATTCTTTCTAAGGCCAATATGTTAGATGCCAAACCCGTTTCCACACCTATGCTTGCTCATCCTTGTCTCACATCTTCATCTAGCTCCGCTCTCTCAAATCCGACTGACTATAGAGCTCTTGTTGGCAGCTTACAGTACTTGTCTCTCACTCGTCTCGATATTTCTTTTGCGGTCAATCGTTTATCACAATTTTTACACTGTCCAACAGATGATCATTGGGTTGCTCTAAAGCGTCTTTTACGCTATCTTGTGGTACTTCTACTCTTGCCCTTCTTCTTCGTCGCTCTACTAGTTCTGTACTCCATGCTTTTACTGATGCAGACTGGGCCGGTGACAAAGATACCTTCCGTTCCACTTCTGGTTATATTATTTATTTGGGTCATAATCCCATTTCTTGGAGTTCTCGTAAACAGTGTACTCTCGTTCGTTCCACGACTGAAGCAGAGTATAGAGTTGTTGCTGCTACAGCTGCAGAAATTCTTTAGGTACAAAATCTTCTTAAGGAATTATCTGCTACTCACACGCAGACTCCTACCATATTTTGTGACAATTTGGGGGCAACTTACGTTGCAGCAAATCCTAGGTTTCATTCAAGGATGAAACATTTGAGCTTAGACTATCATTTTGTTCGACAACACGTTCAAGACAATACACTACGAGTTACTCACATATCTAGCGGTGACCAACTTGCTGATGCTCTCACTAAACCTCTTGCTCGTCCTCAGTTTCAGTCAGTACTGTCCAAGATTGGACTTCTCTCCCGACCGTCCATCTTGCGGGGGCATGATAAAGATACATCAATACAGAAGATCCTGACTGATATATTCTTATTATTGTGTATATATATTATTTCCATATTAGTCTCTTTTATTTATGGTTCAAATATATGTATTAGAATATGATTATATGACTTGGTCACCAAGCAAAGATTGTGTATATATATATCTTCCCTTGATGAATAATAAAACATGTTTTTCAATATTTCATATGTTCTCCTATTTCTCTTCCTCTATAAGCCTAGATCACGTTGTATTCCAAATCAGACCCAACACAATTCTAGCTCTAAACAAGCCAAGCCCGATAAACAGGCCTAACTGATGCTGCTGCTGTAGGGCAGCGTTTGTGAATCTGAACTGGTTCTAATTCTATACTTGGAACTGAATAGTTTCCATAGAAGATTCGACTGGCATACACATGGGCTCTCATTATAGGATGATGGGGAGAGTGCTTTTCAAAAATACTACGTAATTAAAATCAAAAGAAAATCATCAACATTAAGAAATTACTATAACCATATCATCAGCTAGCCAAAAATGGTTCAACGAATATTTATCGAGTTCTACGCAGTCGGGAACAAAATGGTGTAAGCCTCAACAAGATTATTGAAACTCATATCGATTGAAATAGTACATGTTTACTCTAGATGGCAAATTTTGTAGAGGAAGATGGTGAACATGCCAGTCTTTCCATCTCTAGAAAGTCGTCCATTAGCTCTAACCTGTCTGAGGTCTTATCCCTACTCAAATGAGAGTAACTAGAGATTGATTGAATCCATGATGCAACATAACTTCCATCCTCATCAAGCCCATCATCAGACATGGAGGCAACACTTTGAGGACATTTTTCATGCAGACTTGACGAACCTTCAGTAGGCATCTCAATTGTTCTCGGTAAGCTTCTCCTTTGATTCTGAATCCCAACTTGATTCATTTCGCTGTTTCGGGTAGTCAAAGCTTCTTTCAGCATCTTCTTTTCTTCTTCCACCACTAACAACTGTGTTTTAAGAAATTCACTCTTGTTGCAAGAAGGCTGCAAACTGTTGGTGGAAAATTTTGCCACTGAAGATGAATGTGATCTGGAATTCTTAACTGGAGGCCTTTGTTCTTGAGGCCCGACAACATCTCGCCCCAAATACGCACTCTTCTGTTTCATTTGGGCTAATGCAACCGGACCAGGTAACTTCTTGCGAACAAGCCCCCTCAATCTTTGACATTCTGTTTCAAGTTTAGCAATTTTCCTGATCCCCTCTAAATGCTAGTTGTTTGCTGCTTCTGCCAACTTCATGCTCATTGTTTTTTCTTCCTTTCTGATTTCAATTTCCTTGGGAAGTATATGCATCTCATACTTAAGTGAGTTTTTTCCTTTTTCATAATCTTGAATTTTCCCACTCAGAACTTCATTTTGAAGCTCAACATGCGATTTATGTTCACTGATTGTCATTAACATATCGGAACGTTCTAGCAATGACCTAGGCAGTGCAGCATTTTCAGCAGCTGATCTAAGTAACCTGTGATCTAAGTCAGCTATTTGACCTTCGAGATCCAGCTTAATCAAGTCCTATTGCTTGGTTTTTGTAAGAATCACATCATGCAATAACTGCTCGTGATCTTCCTCCACTAATCTTACCTGCATCAAGCACTCTATAAGAGCAGAATTGAGATGGGAGGCTTGACCTTCGGCAGTAAGCTTTGTGAGTGTGACAGATTCAAGCTGACTCTTTAATGCGATGTTTTCAGCGTCAGCCTTTTCCCATCCTAGTAAATGTAATGTGAAATAATTATTAGTTCCCTTTCTTTCGCAGCAGAGGTAATACACAAAGTCATACCTGAGACAGCCTCCTCCGCAACTTTTGAATGTTGCTTTACTATACTGTCCTTAGCAGTCATCTCCAAATGAGCTGCACAGAGCTTTTCAGACAGATCCTTAACTTCTTCCCGCCATATCTTAATCTCATCTCCGAGTGTCATGACTTGATGTTCCAAGCTGGTTAGATTAGTATATGATTCCCGAGATTTTTTTGGCATAATTGGGCTTTTTGAGCTTTGCCTGGTTATAAACTGGATCTTTCAGGTCGGTTAAATCGGGATGACTCAAACCCACGACCTTGCCAAACCAGAGCTCTGATACCATGTTAAGTAACCAACTCATCTAAAAGCTTAAATAGAGGCTCGACAATGTCTATCAAGCTTAACAATGTTAAACAAAGATATTTGAGTGATTTAACGTATATAAGTCACAAAAGTTTCTCACCTCTTAGGGTCAAATTAACCATGAAAAAAAGATAATAGAGCTTTAGATTCAACGAACAGACCTCTTCTCTTTCAGATCCATCGGAAGCGACAGCAGCACCAGGAAACTCCATCGCATCAACATTTTTCTCAGTAATTGCCTTATTAGAAGTTTTCTTCTTCCAAAGCCAACTACGATGGTCCATCTCACATATGTTTCCTGCTTGAAAAGAGCACGATTTCTTTTATGTTAAAAAACACATAAATGAACTATAGTTAACATTTTCTTCATCTAAGATGGTTGATTATTTTACAATTAGAACATTGAATTTCAAAATGTTTATAAATAATGAACAAAATATATAAAGTATAGGAGTGTAGCGTTACTGATGGCGCTGATTCACTTATTTAAAGCTACAAATTACATTGGTGAGAGGTCTTGTTCTCACAAAAACCGACCAGAAAAGTCTAACGAAATGGCTAAAACCAGCAACGGCTCACAGTTGGGTTCCGCTTGAAGCTACATCTCCCACAAATGGACTGAGAAGAGTGAGCTTATGGCATAATCTTATGCCCTTCACGGACTTTTGCTTTGTAGACTTGTCATGTAGGTTTTAAACATAAATATAGATTAAGCTCTTATATCCTCGAGAATCAGTCCTCAAAACTTAATTCCCTACAGTCCCAGCTCACAAAGCATTCGTCAACATGCTATAATGAATAATCCAATGATATGTGATACTTTGCAATAGAAGTATTATCCTTGAAAGAAAGTTTTATAGCATGCAAAATTATATTTTCCCTTGTACTTGAACATACAAGAAGGGAAAGTTATGCATCGTTTAAAAATATCGCAGACTCCCATCAAGCATGTGCTTGGTTAGTCACAAGTAAGTGATTTCTAACCAATCAAATGTGTGACTAATCAAGTTGAAATTGAAATTAATCTTTGATTTAGATAGCTACTTAGCTAGCATCACTCAAATACGAATATCTATTTCATTAAACCTCTTTGAGTCCATTGATATATAACAGATAATCCCCACGGATAAAAACACTTCAAATCCAAGTGTACACGTTGCATCTCTTTCTAGCCCCCATTCCTCTAATTTTTTTTCTTTTTTTGACGATACTACTATTGATACTCTTTCCAGTTCCACTCAAAGGATTATATTCAAAGATTCTCAATTCAAACATCAATATATGAAGTAAGACTATTAACGGTTATAACTATATAGTACTCGACCTTTGAAACTAGAACTTTTTGAGCGAAACAAGGCAAGTACGACATCTCACCTGGCCATTGCATATCGGGATTTAAGGCACAAATAGGATAGATTCAATTCATTAGTTCATTTTTGCAAAACAAACAAATCAGTGGCCTGGAGCTAGCAAATCGATCATCGTAAAAATATCAAATAGGAACGCCAAGAAAACCGAGGGGAAAGGTATACAAAAAACATATAATCTTAGTAGAACAAATGCATGTTAGAAAGAAATCAAATTTGCTTAGATGTAAGAAATACGTTAGTAATCAATTACGATATTTAAGAATAAAATGAACTTTCATTCTATGAACTGCTAATAATTGAAAAGGAGTTATTCAGTTGCAGAGGAAATGTGTGTAGTGAGACAGTAGATTGAGACTTGAGAGAGATGAAACATGCAATAGACAATCAGAGTGGTTTTGTGTGTGACAGTGTGAGTTTACTCATTTACCCTTCATAAAGCATGGAAGGACTAGGGTATCCTCGTTGGCCCAGTCATGCACCTCTAAAACAGCTTTTGTTGCCCAATCTTTGGCGTTTGGCTTGTTCAGTTGTTCCTTAGTCCTCCACTTTATTTTATTCTTAGAAGTTAGAGCCACATTCCGCCGGCTTCTCTCTCTCTCTCTCTGCTGCAATGACGGAGGTCAATAGCTAGTGCCATGAAGAAGTCAACTGTCAGGGTTAAAAACGTAAAACCCGAAAGCCATTTTAGTTTTGGAAAGATCTATATAATTCTTCACCTCTAAAACATAGGACTATAGGAGTACTTGAATACCGATGAGGGGAGTGAAGATTCCAGTCTCCAGACGAGGTAGTCCATTTTGATACCCAAAAATTGCTCAACAACAGTTGAATAAGTGACAAATCTTGGGATGAAACAAAAAAGTTCCTTTGATCCTAGTTAGGGGTCGGTTCAAAGTGGAAGTTTTGGAGGGGCTTCCCCAACATCATAAATTTAGGAACTGCCTATTGAGTTGTCAAAAAAGTGAAGTCAGTCTCTAGTTATTTCATGCAACCGTGTGTATTTTGTTTCAAACTAGAAAAGGCAATGGGACGAGCTCAGCTGATTGTCTAGCTTTGAAACATGATGAGTTAAAATCTGAAAACAATATCACGACAACAAAACAGTGGACAGTTTGTTGGAACTTTAATGATGATTTAAAGAACAAAAGAAGAACTAATAGGGTACAGAAAAATTGAGAGAGGAAGTTAATCTTTTACTAACTGATGCAATGCTTAAATACACTATTGTGTAACTGCAAAAGAAAGAAAATAACAAATAGTTTGCTAAACCTCAGCAACAACTAGTAAGATAAAATAACAAACTAAATTCCTAAAGACTTGGTCTCCTAAAGACTTGGTCAAGAGTGAACTGAACTAGAACTTATTTGTAAAATCTAAAGGGTAAATGCAACTAATCTGAGCAAAACAGCTGTTGATGCACATTTTCAACACTCCTCCTTGCATCAGTAGGTGCAAATTCCAAGTTTCTCTCTTAAGTCTTCAAATTTACTCTTTGGAAGAGGCTTTGTAAATATGTTTGCAAGCTGATTTTCAGTCATGCAGTATTTCAATTGAACTGAACCACTTCTTTGAACATCTCTGAGAAAGAACAACTTTATACTAAAGTGCTTTGTCTTCCCATGAAAAATAGGATTGTTAGAAACAACTATTGATGCTTGATTGTCCACCATAACTTCAGTACTCACCTTTTGTTCCAGCTGCAGATCACTCATGATTTTTCTCAACCAAAGTGCATGATTAACGACTGATGTTGCTGCTATAAACTCTGCTTCAGCCTTTGATTGTGCTACAATTTCTTGCTTCTTCGAACTCCAAGTGAATATTCTTGATCCAAAGTTGAAACAGAAACCAGAGGTGTTTTTCATGTCCTCTACACATCCGGCCCAATCACTGTCAGAATAACCTTGCAACTGGAAATTTTGTGAAGAACTGAACTTGACACCAAAATTTAAGGTTCCCCTTATACTCCCTCCGTCCCTAAATAATCGTCCTAGTTGACCCGGCGAACAGTTTAAGAAAAAACAATTGACTTGATTATTTATATTGGTTTAATGTGCAGTTTCCTTTAATGTCCATGTGTATGTGGCCCATAATTAAAGTAGAGTGAAAAAGTAAGGGTAAAGTGGTAAAAGTGATGTTCTAAAAAGGTAAGTTTCAAAGTGGACAATTATTTTGGGACGGGCGAAAAAGGAAAGGAGGACAATAATTTAGGGACGGAGGGAGTATATCGGAGAACTCTTTTTGCGGCTTTAAGATGAGATTCATTAGCACAATTAATGAACCTAGAAAGAACACTTACAGCATGTAAGATATCTGGTCTTGTTGCTGTGAGATACAATAAACAGCCAATCAATCTTCGATATTGTGATTCATTAACTTTTTCGCTCCCATCATTCTTGCATAGCTTTTCCTTTTGGCACATAGGAGTACTCATGCATTTACAATCCTCCGTATTAAATTTCTTTAGCTTCTCCTTCGCATACTTCTTTTGGGAAATGAAAATCTTACCTGAATCTTGTTTGATTTCCATTCCAAGAAAGTAAGATATTTCTCCCAGATCTGTCATCTCAAAGACTTTCATCATGTCTTCTTTGAATTGTTGAACAAGTTCAACATTGCTGCCAGTGACCAAAAGGTCATCAACATATAAAGAAACCACAAGAAGATTAGCTTGATCAGCTTTAATATACAGAGTGAACTCGCTGAGGCTTTTGACAAAGCCTAAGCTCAACATATATTCATCAATCCTGTTATATCATGCCCTTGGAGCCTGTTTTAAGCCATACAAAGCCTTCTTTAACAAGTACACCTTTTCCTCTTGCCCCATTGTCACAAAGCCATCAGGTTGCTCAACATAAATTTCTTCTTCTAGAACACCATTTAAGAATGCTGATTTGACATCTAGTTGGTAGATTTTCCATTCCTTCTGTGCTGCAATAGCTAGTAGCATTCTAATAGTGTCTAGCCTTGCTACCGGAGCAAACGTATCAAAAAAAATCTACTCCAAGAACTTGTGCATACCCTTTTACGACTAACCTTGCTTTATACTTGTTAATTGTGCCATCTGCATTCAGCTTTGTTCTGAACACCCACTTAACACCAATCACTTTTTGGTGTTGAGGCCTTTCAACTAATTCCCAAGTCTGATTTTTTTTATCTTAGAGAACTCCTCATGTATTGTAACCCTCCACTTAGGATCTTTTTCATCTTCCCAATATCCTGCAGGTTCAAAAACAGCAACGTTGCATCTTTCATAGACATCAGTAAGAAGTCTGGTTCCTTGAATAGGTGGATCATCAACTAACTCATCTTGTTGCAGAGTAACAGGGTGTTGATCTTCTTCGGGAGGATTATCAATTAATTGATCCTGCTACAGATTAAATGGTTGATGCAAGCTAACACCCTGCTGCTAATTTTGTTCTAAATTCCAGCTCTACTTCTCATTCTCCATAAAGTTCACATCTCTGCTTATTAGAATTTTTCTTGTGTCAGGTTGAAAAACTCTATAAGCCTTAGATGTTGAGCTATAACCAACAAATACATCGGGCTCAGCTTTCTTATCTAACTTATCTCGATTGATCTGCGGCACATAAGTAAAACAGAAACATCCAAATACTTTAAGATTTTTCAATAATGGTTTATAACCATACCAGGCCTCAAAAGGAGTCTTCCCATTTACTGTTTTGGTGGGAAGTCTATTCAGCAAAAAAACTGCAGTATTTGCCGCCTCCGCCTAATATTCCTTAGACAGCTCCTTTTCATGAATCATACATCTGGCCATCTCCATTATTATCATGTTCTTCCTCTCGCTGACCCCATTTTGTTGAGGAGTATATGGTGCTGTAAGTTGATGTTAAATGCCTGCATCCTCACAGAATTTATCAAATTCATTTGAGGTGTATTCCTTGCCATTATCTGACCTCAAAACTTGTATCTTGCAGCCACTTCGGTTCTCAATCCAATTCTTAAATTTGAAAAAAATACCTGCAACTTCTGACTTGAATTTGAAAAAAATAAATCCAACACATCCCCGTTAAATCATCTATGAAAGCAATATAGTACTTACTCCCTTTAAGTGAAGAAGTTTTTGGCCCACTTAAATCTGTATGGACGAGTTGCAACTTCTTAGTCGCTTTCCACGATGACTTTTGGAAAGGAATTCTTGCTTGTTTACCAAATAGACATGCCTTGCAGCTTGGTAAATCTGAATCTAGGTGAGACAATCCAAGAGCCAACTTTTTCCTTTGCAAATTCAACAATGCA
This sequence comes from Codonopsis lanceolata, assembly GCA_013146195.2. Classification (NCBI taxonomy): domain Eukaryota; kingdom Viridiplantae; phylum Streptophyta; class Magnoliopsida; order Asterales; family Campanulaceae; genus Codonopsis; species Codonopsis lanceolata. The sequence goes on along the minus strand of JABEVN020003973.1, from coordinate 5,652 downwards.
GCATGATGAAAATGGCCTAGCCTCTTGTGCCAAATTGTTGTGTTGGTTTCAGCGCATATCTTGATTGTTTCTCCTCCATAGGATCAAAAGAGAAACTCTTGCCACTCATATTGATTCTAAAGACTTCTTTGTCATTGACATCCTTGATTAAGCATTGCTTATTCTCAAAGAGAACTTTAAATCCTTTCTCAACTAACTGCCCAACATTCAGCAAATTTTGATCAATATCAGGTGTTGATTCCTAATTCTAGATTTGGTTGAGTCATCTTCTGATTCTATTGCACAGTAGGCTAAAAGGTCTGCGTACCGATTAGTGTGGCAACTATCTTAGAATCAAAGTTGTTTAGAACTGTTTAGTGTTAGTTTAGGCGCGGTTTTGCAAGCCTCTTCAGCAGCCTTGGAAGAACAGCAGACTTTGAAGTCTGCTCAAAGAGCGAAAATTTCAAAATAGCCAAATCACGAAATTATGACACGTATACACCTATCCAGATATTTTCGAAAATATCTAGTCATCATGTCTTCATCAGATTTCACTTTAAAGAAGTCAACTCTACATGCTGACAACTGTCCAGACTGTCTCCTGAAACCTGAAGTCTGAAGACATTACCCGTTTTGGCTAAGAAGACTTTCCAAAGACTTTCCAACCGCAATCGAAACCTTACTCTATTTGGGAATGTCTTCTCTGCACTCACTGCATCTCTGATGACTGTGGCTCTTACATCTCCCAAAGCGCCGAATTGTATTCAATGCAATAGAACGTTGGTCACGACCCTCTCTGCCTCAGTCCAACGGTCCAAAAGATCTCTCTGGTATTTATTCAAGTTTTGAAGATCTGAAGACACAACTCTTGCGCATTAAACTCTCAAGCTTCATCTTTAACTCTCAAGCATTCAAGAGATCAAAGGACAAGAACTAACACTTCAACAAACTTCCTGCAGCTGCAGATCTGCCAGTCGTTTATTTGTTTCAGCTTCATTTAGTTTGTAACTTTTAAACTGTTCTTTACTTAAGCACGTGTGAGAACAATTATTCCTTGATTGTTTCTCTCACCATCATACACTCGGTTAAAAACTGATTTTGTACACGATTCATTAGAGATCTTACTATTAAACCTAGTGGATAAACAAGTGCACTTTTAAAATCCAAAGCTAACCACTTTGGTAGTGGATGTAGTACTATTCACAGTACGAACCACTTCAAATCGATGTCTTCTGTTTTTAAATATGTTCTTATCATTCTCATTAACTGCTTGTGCTTAACCGTTTCAGAATCTGTACTACCTTCACTGAACTGTTGATAGTTCAGATTCTCTTTTGTTTCCGCTGCTTTAACTCTTCTAGTATAATACTTTAAAAGCTCATTAAGAAGTGTTTTCGAAAAAGTTTTTATCAACACAACTAGGCTATTCAACCCCCCCCCCTTCTAGCCTAGATTGAGCCTATTTTGGGACCAACATCAGGTACATATAAAACATTAGTAATTAATTTTGTACCTATACAACTTTCTATGGCAATAGTTCCATTTCCTTTAACAGCAATGTACTCACCATTACCAATTCTGACTCTAGATGCTTTCGATTTGTCAAGCTCTCTGAAGAGTTCTTGATCGCTGGTCATGTGGTTGGTGCAACCACTATCTGTAAGCCAACAATCACTTGTTGTGTTGCTTGCAAAACAAGATGCGACAAACAATTGCTCCTCCTCTTCCTCATCAGCTACTCGAGCATCATCTTTCCACTGGAAATTACTTCTGCATATACTCTCATGGTGCCCCATCTTGTTGCATTTTTCACATTTCACATCTGGTCTTCTCCAACATTTAAAAGGAAGATGACCCTTTTTTTCCGCAATGCTTGCAAGGAGGGAATTCCTTCTTTTTCTCTCCACTACTATAGCTAGCGTTTATGGATAAATCTTATGGGCTGTGATCCTTCCTGTAGTTTTGCTTCTCGTCCTTCTCTCCTTGGTTAATCTGTAACTTAGCCTGCAATGCCTTCTCCACAAGACCTTCGCTCCTTATCAATCTTCTTTGTTCTTGTGCCTGCAACGCATTTTTCAATTCTGCGAAAGTGATTTTTGACACATCTTTAGCATTTTCCAAAGAAGAAATAGTAGCATCAAATCTAGCAGGGACAGTTACAAGTATTTTCTGAATAATTCTACTATCAGAAAACTCATAACCAAGCAACTTTATTTTGTTGGCTATGCAAAGAAGCTTATCTATATATTCTTTGATTGTCTCTGACTCCTTCATCTCCTGCACCTCAAACTGTCTAACCAAATTCAGCACTTGCATTTCTTTAATCCTTTCATCTCCTTCATATTCACCTTTGAGGAAATTCCATATTTCAAATGCTGACTTTATGGTCATAATCCTAATAAATATATCTTGTGAGACAACAGAAAACAATGTAGCTCTTGCTTTCGACTTCCTTCCTTTCTTTTCCTTGTGAATCTTAATTTGTGCCATTGTTAGATTAGTGGGCAATGGAGGAACTTCGTAGTCCTCCTCAACAGCCTCCCAGAGATCATTCGCCTCTAGATACACCTCCATCCTCACGGCCTAAACATGATAATTTTCACCATTGAACACAGCTGGTGCTAAGTCTGTGAAAGGGGTTTCTGAACACAACTAGGCTATTCAACCCCCCCCCCTTCTAGCCTAGATTGAGCCTATTTTGGGACCAACAATTGGTATCAGAGCTTGATTCTTTGAAAATTCATTTTTTCCAAGCTTAACCTCTTGTGAATAGATCCTATGGCTCACTATATGCTGCCTACTTCGAATACCAGCCACGTCCCAATATTGGACGAAGGCCACTTTGAAGTATGGAAAGATAAAGTTATCAGATATATGAACTCTATTGACAATCGATTGTGGCAATGTGTTCTAACAGGACCTTATATTCCAATGAAACCCAACCTACTTGCCGAAGTAGCTAGTGGACCTCCCGAGATACCTAAATCCATGAACGAATGGACAGATAAAGAAAGAAAACTTGTTGAACTCGACAGCAAAGCTATTCACATCATATCCAGCTCTGTCGACACAAGCACATATCAACAGATCATAAGATGTAAAACGGCCAAGGAAATGTGGGAAGCCTTAGTGGAATATCTTAAAGGAGATCTGCCCACCAAAGACAATAGGAAGTATAACTACATTCAACAATTCGACTCCTTCAGAAAAGATCCTAAGGAGACTCTACGACAAGCTTACGACAGATTTTGTGAGGTAGTAAATAGTTGTTATTCCTTAGGAAAAGAATATAGTGTTAAGGAAGTAAATATGAGATTTTTAGCTTCTCTAGGAAGTTTGTGGCATGTTAAAACCACTGCTATAAAAGAGTCCAAAGACTTGAACTCCATGTACCTCAGAAGTTTGTATGCGAGTTTAACGGTCTATGAGCAAGAATTACTTCAAGCTCAAGAACAGGATAAACATTTTAAACTTCCTTCCTTTTCTGCTATTTCTCAGGAAATTCCTGCCCAAGAAAATAAACCATCTACTTCTTCAAATGAGAATGAAATCCTTTCTGACGAGCAATTAGCCATGTTCGTTAAGAAATTTCAAAAGTTCTCAAAATTTAACAAAAAGAAGGAAGCAAACCAGCAGACTTTCAGAAAGTCTGCTGAAAACTCACACAACAATGAGTTAGTTTGCTACAATTGCAGGAAGCCTGATCACTTTGCTTCTAAATGTCCTAAGCCAAAATATGAAGCCTACAAAAGAAGACCATCTAAATCATTTTCTAAACATAGAGGTCTACTGGCTGAGGACTTAGAAGAAAACCATGTATCCACTTGGTTTGAAACTGATTCTGATGAGGATGATAGTGATGACTCACCCGAGCAGGCACTCATTTGCCTCGTTGCTCTAGAGTCACCTCCCACCTATGACTCAGATAGTGAAGTTAAATACTCTTCTTTCCAAGCTAACATTGAACAATCTTCTGAAGAGCCTTCAAAGGAAGAAATCCTCAAGGATGCTCAAGACATGCTAGAGGAATTCAATGAATTTAGAAAGGCCTATGTTAAGTTAGCTAAAAGTCATGAGAAGCTGGGAGCGAAATTCATCTTTGGAAGCCGAGTTAAAAACTCTCCATGGAGTCCAGCAGGAAAGTATCAAGTTAAAAGAAGAGAACAAGTTTCTCAATGAAAAGGTTGCCTGCCTTATTGATCATGCCAAAGAGATATCTGCTGAGAAAGATGAGTTGCAAAAAACCATCAACTCATGGAATAACTCAACGGCAGTCTTTGATCAAATTATTGGAGATCAGAAGCCCTCAACAGATAAATCTGGGCTAGGATTCTCTGAAAGCACTTTTGGTGCAACCTCTGAACAGGAAAATGAACATTTTACAGTGAATAGCAATGTTCCTGCACAATATCAGAAACCTAACAAGGGTAAAGAAGGAATTGGTTATACTGTTACTCCTTATAAATACCCTAAGGTTCAAATTATCAAAAATAGTGAAGCTTTGAAAGCAAAACAATCATCTGCTGGAGAGAAACCTGCTAAAGGTGGTGCAGACTCTCAACGGCCCTCCACCAGCACTTCTGTGAAAGCAAAGGGCTGAGCCGTGGCCTACGAAAAGTCTGCTCAAACCTATCAGATTCATCAACAGCACAACAGATGGTGCCTCTGCTACACAGAATGTTGATACCAAGCTTAAAGGCAAAATGTATGAGGTATCGAAATCTACTACGGCAAATAGTACTCTTCGCTAAAGCAAAGGCGATGTTAATGTACAGACTCAAGAAACCCCATCTGAGATGTCCCAAAGCTTCTTTGTCATTAACAAAAGCTAAATCAAAATGGCTGTCGTCATTAATAGGAAAATGTTCAAAAATCTTCCAATACCCAGCTTGATCAAAAAGATTTCTGTAATTTCCATCACTGTACATTTTGCAAATGTTTTGGCCACTTGGTCCATGAATGTCTGCTGAAATCCATCATAAAGCCTGCTGGATCCCCTATTCCAAAAATCGGGCAAAAAAGTATGGGTTCCAAAATAGCTAACCATTCGGACCCATAAGAAAAATAAAAGGGGACCATGATTTTACATTTACATCTCAGGTGTTAGCCGTAGCTATTTCAAATGCAGAAAAGTAAAGATGTATGGTATACGACAGAAATGCTTTCAAGACATATGACCTGAGAATCTTGCCTTCTCTCTAACATCTACGAGCGAGAAGGTCCTCCGTCATCTTTGGAACAATGCTAAAGGAACAATTGGCTACACGATCCATCATTCGAGGAAATCTCCATTGGAAAAGTCTCTTTAGTAGAAGGCTTGAAACATAATCTTACGAGTATTTCTCAATGCGTGATAAAGGACTTATACGTCAATTCTCCTTAAGCAGATGTGATATCAAGGATCGGCCTCTGCTCAACCTTGGTCATTGGGACATAGACAAGGGAGATGTCTGTGATAGATTTGAATGCTTATAGGCTTAGTAATCATGTCTTGTGGCAAACTACGCTTTCGAAGACAAAATTTAGTTATGGCATAAAAGACTCGGCCATTTGATTTCAAATATCTATCTAAGCTATCAAAGAAGGTCTAGTCAAAGTTGCCAAAAGGTCTCTGTTGATCATGATCGTGCTTGCAAGCTTGTCAATGGGAAAGCTCTCAAAAGCGTCTTTCAA
>JABEVN020003972.1:0-16162 GCA_013146195.2 Codonopsis lanceolata | reverse complement strand
TGAAGTAGAGTTTCCAAAAAATAAAATCAGTGAGGATAAATCTGTTTTACTGATTCATCCCTTGTATTTTGGGGTTTATATCAATAATTTTGTATATATATGTATTTTCATAAATTGCCTCAAAGTTACCAAAAGTTATTATACCATTTTATAGATATATTAACTATATATTCTAAGAATGAGTAATTATATATTAAACATTGAATGTTACTAGAAGGTTCCTAAAGTTAGAATTTTGTTTTGGTACTATAATTTTAGATTTGGACAAGCGGAGTTAGCACTTTATTCGGATTTGTTTGTCACGTGTCATAACGTTAGTCGGGTAAGGGATTATCGTCTTTAGATATTTGAACTCTTTATTTCAAATTGATAGGCTTCCAAATTCTTTGACATTTACCTTTCTTTGAAAGCGTGAAACAACTTTGAGTTGTAAGTTGAATTTGAATTCATCGTATCCGTTCTATTGTTACTCTAAATTGTAAATCTCATTATGTATCTCACGAATATTTAAATTTCCAGGTGAGATTTTTATTTTTGAAACTAAATTATCGTTCGTATATCATTTTTTGAAATCTTACTATGATCACTAAGTTGAACAACCGCTGCCAGGGATAAAGTAGCATTTTGATTTTGATATTTGATTATGAATTATGCCACGGCTTTTGTGGCTTGGTTATCCGGATATACCATTTTGAATTGTGAGTATTATTATATTATATATGAACCTCTGTTTAAAAAGAGGTCATGAGACCGCTTATGTGATTATGGTATCGTGTCGTGGGTTGGTCGTCGTCTCCAGCGGTATGGGACAGTTGGCAACATTTAGACCTCTCGCACATACTTTTGTATCTCTATCCTTCATATGAAATCTCAAATTCTTTTGTGACATTATGAAATGTGAATCATCATCATTTTATCATTTTATTATGATATTTCCGAATATGAGCAAAATTGAATATTGATTCCTTTTGAATACTTTATTTTGATAGACCCTTCCCTAGATTTCGGAGGGATTGTATATGATCTTACTGGGCATTGTTCGCTCATTCCTTTCAAATCTTTTTCCTTCCAGGTTTTTAGTATGTTAGATACCGTCAAGGACGACTTGAAGATTCATTTTTTCAAATTAGCTCATTTTATATTATTCGGACAAGAATTTGGTTTAGCCGTTTTGGAACTACATAATTGTTTAATTATACTTTCAAATTGTAATAAGTTTTCTATGATTTTATTTAATTAATAGTCCTTAAGAGATGATTTTGAAAATATTGTGATTTAGTATTTGAATTAGTGACACGTCCAATATTTTGGGATTTTAAATTGGTACGAAATTTTGGGGTGTTACAGTTGGTATCAGAGCTAAGGCTTCGGATCCGATAAGTCTTGGGTTTAGAATTTGTTGGAAATAAGAAATGATGGTATGTTAGGGTTATGATTTTTATTATTGGTTACCTTGTACTACTAAGTTTATGATCATAACATTAAGTTTATGGTTTTATTGCATTTTGATTAGGGCAAATACATTGTTGATTACAATGGGGATGACCCACACTAAGAAACTTCTAGGAAATCTTTACTTGGGCTTAGGTTATGTTTGGGTGATGAAATTACTCTTAACTACGTTTTGAACTTAAGCAATGATTTTAGAATAAAGTTCACGATTACTCTTGTATAAATTAGTATCGTTCCTTCATTAGAACTTATGATGTTGTTGGAAACTTGGGGATTCATTATGATTTATGTACTTTAAGGATGGTAAGATTTATGATGTTGTTTTGAATTTTAAGATCAATGAAAATATTAGTGATACTACTTGGAAGAGATTTTTCTCGTACACGTGCCTCTTGGCCTGATTTGATTTAGTGTTTCGTACTTGTGCACGGATGCTTGGTTTGGAACCTATAGATAGGAGTATTAAATACCTTTAGAGTATAAATAAGTACCAACAAACAGGTCATAAGACTTAATATGCTTTAGATAAAGATTGAGAATTTTTTGTACAGAGTCCTTTAGTCGTTAAAATTCACATTAGAATCTAAATTTTCGCATGTGACATCTTGCTATGCTTATGACAGTGGTAAATGGCTAGAGGAGGACGAAGTGGAACACAGGGTGGTGTGCGAGGTCGTGACGTGGACGAGGTGGCCGAGGAAGGAGAATCGCTGAAGACTCTGCCTCAGGAATCGTAGAAAATCCCATTGGGCCACAACCAGGAGTAAACATGAATGGTCCTGCTCCTGCAGACCCAACACTGGTGGCCCTTATTCAATGTCTCACACAAGCCATTACGGCAAGCATTGGTCAAGCAAACGCAGCACCTACAATTGCGGCTGTAGCTGCGGCCGCTGCTGCTGCACACACCACCACCACCACCAACTCAACCAACCACTAGAGAACTACTGGAGAGTTTCCATAGGATGAAACCCAAAACCTTTTCTGGTAAGCCAGGGATCGAGGAACCAGAAGAATGGCTAGAGAACATGGAGAAAATATTTGGAACTATGGCATGTACTGATGAACAAAGGGTGAATTTTGCTACATTCGTATTGGAAGGGGAGGCTAATCATTGGTGGAAATCTGAAAAAGAGAGCTGCTGAGGCAAATGGAGTAGAAGCATATAGCTGGGAGATGTTCTGTGAAGCCTTCAACAAGAAGTACTTTCCCCCAAGTGTGCAAGAAAGGAAGATGGTTGAATTTCTTTACCTCGAACAGGGGAAAATGACCGTCGGTGAGTATGATGCGAAGTTCACAGAGTTGTCAAAGTACGCTCCAGAACTCATTCGAAATGAAGGCCATAAAGCTAGAAAGTTTGAAAGGGGCCTTAGCGATCAGATTAGCTATAGATTATTGCCTTTGAAACTACCAACTTATGCCGAAGTTTTAGATCGAGCTCGTATGATCGAACTAAGTTCTGCTGAATACCGAAGAAAAAGGGATGATAAGAAGAGGAGTGTTGAAGACAACATAGAACGATATATGGGTCAATCTAGTAGTCATAATGAGGCTGGAGATAGAAATAAGAGGAGCATAGAAGATAATCACAACAAGAGTACAGCTCAAACTAAAAATCAAGGTTGGAATCGTAACAAGAGCCCCGTATGTGGTCGTTGTGGAAGTAAACATGCTACAGAAACTTGTTATCGGGTAATCGGAGCTTGCTTTAACTGTGGCAAGATGGGACATAGAATTAGGAATTGTCTAGAACCACTAAAGAGAAATTACATGTCAGGTACATAAATAGGAGATAAGGCGAAACCTATGAATCAAGGAGAGTTTTCGCAATGACGGTTGAAGATGCGCTAGTAGCCAATGACATTATGACTGGTAAAGTCAACTATAATTGCATGAACTGTACGCTTTGGTTCTTTAAGGTGACATGCATTTTATTATATTTTTTATATCTACCTAGTTTGAAATGGACATCTCACAACTAAAATATTGATTTAGAAATAGTATCTTGACCCTTTAGATGCACCAAGTTTAGAGGACTAAACTTCTTTTAAGGGGGTGGGAGTGTAATAACCCAAAATTTTTTTATAGTAAAATAAAAAAAAATATTAATAATTAGATATCAAAAAATAATTGGGCCTCTTTTGAATTATTAGTATGCCCACTTAGTTTTGGTATACAATTGGGTTGTTTATTTAAGATTGGGATTGAGCCCAATAAATAGTCAATTTATTAATAATAGCATAATGCTAATAATAATAATAATAATAATAATAATAATAATAATAATAATAATAATTAAATAAGCCTAAATTACTACCATAGCTAGTATGAAGTCAATAATTAACGGGATGTGAAGGGGTGCTTCATGGCACGGTGGAAGGGGAAAATCAATGGGATGAATACATGAACCGCTTTGTGTGTGCATGTTTGATCGGAAGATGAAAGGCTTTGATCACTGAGTATAAATACTCTTGCTGCCTTCTGAGTTGAGACTACCATGGATATCAAATAAATAAAAAAATAACAAAGCTACTGTCCTACTGTGAAAAGAGGGAGAGCACAGCAAAAAAAAGAAGAAGGGAAAGCACGATAGAAGGAGAAGAAAATTTAGGACACATTGTTGGACGAAATCACGGAAAGAATTGTCAATTTGAGGTAAGATATTACTTGTTCCATTTTTTAGTTCTAAGTAATTTAATTCCTCTGTTAAATTAGATAAAGAAAATTGTGATTTCATGGTAAAGGAATCAAGAGGAAAAGAGAAATAACAGAGGATGAGATGGGTGAATGAGAAAGAAAAAAAAAGGAATTTTAATTATGTATGTGTGTTGAGTGTACGGAGGAATAACAATCAAATATGTGGATGTGTTTGTGACCTTGTGAAGGATCTATATGTATGTACAAAGGAAAGAAATAGAGAGAAGAAGAACATAAGGGGCGGCTGGAAGAAGGTAGTTTGAGAAGGAAACCAAAAAAAAAAAAAAAAGAAGGAAACATCGAAAAGAATGCGAAAAGAATTTCAAACTTTTGGATTAAAGGCGGCTGTTACACTAGGTCATTTGGATTCGAAGCACGTGCTTATTCAAACCAATCATGAAGCCGACTTTCAAAGACTTTGGATCAAGGATCAATGGTTTGTCGGTTCCTTCCCTATGCGAGTATTCAAATGGACCCCTTTGTTTCGACCAGATGTGGAGAGTCTGATTGTTCCTGTGTGGTTTGCTTTTCATAACCTGCCTATCTTCTTGTTTAATAAACATGCTTTATTTTCCATGGCTACCATGATAGGTAAACCGTTACTCATTGACACTCCAACTGCCAATCTCTCTCGACCTAGTGTCGCCAGAATCTGTATTGAAATAGATCTCACTAAATCGATCCCTCATCGATTATGGATAGATTGCGGCCCTCAAGCAGGTTATTGGCAGCCTATCATAGCCGAACTCCTCCCTAAATATTGCATGTTTTGTCATCGCCAAGGCCACGATGGTGTGGATTGTAAACTTCATCCACACTGTTCCAATCAAGAAAAAGATGCCTGCCCAATCTAACCTACTCCTCCCACTTGCCTGTCAGAAAGGAAACGCAACCATCCCAACAATGGAAGCCGAAAGCCCCATTTGCGGTTCATCCAAGTGATCCCTCCAATAAAAACTCTACCCTCAACCCATATGGCCCGTCAAATACTCCTGTTCAAGAAAATCTCAATTGCTCTCCCATTGTTGATCAAGGCATTCAAAGTCCAAAAAATGTTCCTTCTTCGGATTCTGCTCAAGAAAATCCCATTAACTCTCCCATGGTTGATCAAGTCACTAACAGTCCAAAAGATGTTTCGGCTGCCCAAAATGCCCAAGTCCAAACAACCAATATTTCAGTCCCTACTAATCCTCCAATCACGGCTAAGGAGGCTGTTTCTCCCCCTCACGGCTCGACCATCCCAGTTCCTAACCCCCAAGTTCAGGTGCCGGCCATGGATGTTACCTCTAGCAGCTCCTCTCGCATTGCCTCAACCAAAATTTCAAACAACATGTAGCCCTTCACAAGTGCAACCTTCTTCATCGAATGTTGTTCAAATTGACCTCACAGAAAGTAACCGGTCCCCAATTCAAACATCCCCATCCCATAGTCACAAAAATCTTTCATCCAACCTGAGCCCCAACTCCCTCCCTTTCAGTCCTTGTATAAATACCCAAGCCACTATGCAGACCAATTCTCCTCCTCAACCCTGTCATCCTATGAACATTGTCTCCCCTAATAAATTTGTCGTTCTGCAAACTATTGAAGAGGATGTAAGGGTAAAATAGGCATGACCTATTTTATCTTGTTTTCACCTTTCTTGGTCAAAGTAGGATTTTAATTTAGTCAATGTTTATTTTAGGTGTTAGTTTTTGTTTAGATTATTTTTGGTAGATTGGTGTGTTTTTTGATAGGAAAATCTTTAGGAAAATCTTTTAAAAGATTTTGGAGATTTAGTTATACATGTTTGGTAACTAAATCTTTTAAAAGATTTTAAAGATTTAGGCAACATATTTTTGGTATCTAGATTTATGTAAATAAATTAGTTATTCCAAGTATTATAGTCTAATTAGGAAACAAAATCTTGTATAATTTTATGTCTAATCTGTTTCCTAGTAGGATTTGGTTGTTGGCCGTATTCTTGCAGGATTTCTTGAAGTCTTGGTTTACAAGCTTGGCAATCTATAAAAAGGCCAGGTGCCGAGAGCTTGACACAGAGAAGATAGACAGGCTGCAAGAGCTTACAAGAGAGAATCTGTTCACGCAGAGATAGAGAAGCAGCAGTACGCTGACAGAGAATTGAGAGCATATAGAAGACATTGGTTTGAAGTGCTGTGTGTTGATCCTGTTGTTTTCGTGTATGCTGAATTAGAGAAGAGAGATCGACCAGCTTATATACAGAGACCTTTCTGCTGTGATAAAACTTCATACTGGTTTTTGAAACTTCGTGAAGAACACGCCTTTGTTCTTCCCCAAGTTTCGATTTGTGTGCTTCCTTCTTGTTCGCTGTTTGGAAGTCGCTTTTATTTGATTTCTTTTCTTCCCACGTTTGGTTTTGTGTTTATGTGGGTTTTGTGATTCTCCAAGATTCCATATCTTGTGAGAATTTTGTGTTTTTGTTTAAATTCAAAAACAGTTTTGGTTTTAATAAAGTTTGTTGCCTTGAGGCTTGATCTACAAGATTGATTCTTGTAGATTGTTTTTGTGATTTTCTCTCTTACTAAGTGTGTTAAATTTCAAATCTCAAACAAAACTTCCGCTGCAAATTTCTGTTACACACTTTCAGTTCACATTGTTATCGCCATTGTTGCAACATTCACCGCAACATTGACTGTAATATCGCTCCATATTGAGAATCCGAACTGCATCGCGTTCTTTCAATTGGTATCGAGCCTCCTCTTGACATCACTAAGAGTAGATTCTTTAGTAGCAATGATGGATTCTCAATTTGATAATTTTGTTTGTCCTAATACTTTGAAGAAGAAAGGTTTATACAATGACTTTTGTCAAGTTAACTCTTCTGTCTCTAAAGATGGTGCGTAATCGTAATCGATTTGATGGATGCATATAAGGAGTTGTACAATGATTGGGAAAAGAGAGTTTGTCAAGTTAAGTTGCTTAAAAAGGCAAATGACTTGTTAAAGAAGGCTAATGAAGAAATGTATGAGTGTATTACAAGGACGGAGAGTCTGTTGACCAAGAAGGATGTGGAGATTGAAGGTTTAAAAGAGCAAATTTCATTCAAGCCAATGAAACCATGGCTAAATGGAACTCAAGCCAACAAAAAATGGATGAGATGCTCAATTCGTAAGTCTTGTAAATCGTATTGGTTTTGTACCAAAGATGTTTGTGAGAGAGGGTGAAGGTACTTTCGAACCTAAACAAATTTCACACAAAATTTTCAAAATACAAATTTCTTTGAAAACCCAAATCAAGGAAGAAAAATTTTGTGTGTCATTTTTGTCATAAGCCCGGTCATATTCAACCATTTTGTTTTCTCGAAAAAGGCTATGTATGAGGATGATGTTAGCAAGCTTTCTTGGCAAAAATCGATGTAACATCAGAGACAAATTAATGCAACAACCAATGCAAAGAACATTGAAGTCACATTGGAAGTCTCATTCAAGTCGTATCGAAATCTCATCCTCGAAAAATCAAACCAAGTTTTTAAACGATGTGGGTTCCTAAGGGTAGTAATGACAAAGGCAAGTCCAAATATTGTGAACCCTTTGATATATGTCCCGGTTCTAAGCCGCCCTATGATGAATCTCCTCCAAAATGTTCGAACCAAAGATCCGAAACCAGAATCTGCACATGATCGATAAACTTGCATATTCTCGAAAGTTCAGCCAATGTTATTCACAATGTTTCACCCAATGTTTCACCCGATGTTGCAACAACGGGAGCAACATTGACGTAAACTTGGCAGATTCGTAAACAGTCCCGAACTTTCGAATCGTCCTGTACATTCAGAAAATCAGTCAAATTTGAATGGTTGCAGCCATGATATTCCTAGTCAGATTCGTAAAAAACCATCCAATCTCTCAAGTGATAGGTGATATTCATGATGGGATATACACAAGGAGAAGAAGTAAGGTTGAATCTCAAAAATTTGCATGCTTATCAAAATATTTTTGAGAGAAGCCTTAAATCTTTTATGGATGCTTCAAATGATCAAAGATTATGTGTTCACATTGATGTGTTAACCTTGTTTTTTGATAACACCTATGCATTTTTCTTAGCACAAAAATCCAGTTCATTATTCTCGAACTAATCACATTTATATAAGACACCATTTTTTTTAGAGACTTGGTTGATTATGGAAATTGTTTGCATTGAACATGTTGGGACCGAAAAACATCTTGCTGATATATTTGCCAAGTGTCCTGTTTTTGAGAGATTTTTCAATCTTTGGAAATCTCTTGTGTTTTGTGTGCCATATGATTTTACACTTAGTTAATTATTAAAAAAATCAAAAAAATCAAAATTAGGCATGATTGCATTTTGTCTTTAGAGGGCACTATAGATCAATTGTCTCACATGTATGTATCTCTTGTGGTTGCTTGGGAATTTCATTCAAAATCTGTTGTGATTTTTTTGTTATGATTCTCTCTCTCTCCCAGTTCTTGAGTATGTTTAAAGTCCACAAAGGAAAGAGCTACCTTTTGAAATTTTTGGGATGCTGCAATTTGTCAAAGTACTATGGAGCTTAGGCTTTCATGGGTTGATCTTGATTAAATTGACTCCCCTTAATTGAAAAAGTGTGAAAGCTACCTAACGGAAAAGAGCTACCTATGAACAAGGTTGTGGCACCTTTCTTTTGGGACTATGAATCTTCGGATTTCATGGGTTGATCAAATGCAAAATTGCTTCCCTTGGTAAATAGTGTGAAAGGTTCCTAGTGGCATGTGTTGAATAGCTTGAAATAAAGTAGAGCTATATTCCTAGGGAAATAAAGTACCTATGGAGTTTGGTTGTGAAAAATTTATTATCTTGGGAGAGAAATTTGGTTGAGAAAATAAAAAAAAAAGAACAAAATTGAAATTAAAATCACAATTTTGGCGAATGCATCTCCCAATGCAGCAACATTAGAAACTACATCTTTTGATCTGGTCTTTATCACTTGTGTGTGATTGCATTTTTTTTATTTCTTTTGCCTAGCTTTTAGTCATCATGTTTTTAGGCATAACATTTTAGGACATGCATTGTTGGCAATGATATCAGCTTGGTGAATTTTTGTCCTAAACTCAAACTGTGCAAATCAATTTTAAAAAATCTCCATGTTGAAAAATATTTAGTGGTTGTCTAATTTTTGTGGGAAACTAAGGGCTTTTGAATTTGGATATGAGGTGCTCAGTTTTTTGCTATGTGGTGTGATCAAATCTTGGTGAACACTTTATTGTGTTTTTCAAAATCTTTTATTTTTTAGAGTTCCTAAAAGTTTGTTTATCCCTCTTCCTTTTCCGGTCAAATAGGGGGAGAGAGATCAAGTGTTTCTTGTGATGGTGATGATGATTTCTGATTTGTGCTCCTTGCACAAATTCAGGGGGAGATGAGATTTTCTAACCAATGCAGGTTAGGTGATTTGATTGGTGTTGAATAAACACTTGTATTTTGATTTGACCAGAAAGGTTCAACAAAGGGGGAGATTGTAAGGGTAAAATAGGCATGACCTATTTTATCTTGTTTTCACCTTTCTTGGTCAAAGAGGATTTTAATTTAGTCAATGTTTATTTTAGGAGTTAGATTTTGTTTAGATTATTTTTGGTAGATTGGTGTGTTTTTTGATAGGAAAATCTTTAGGAAAATCTTTTAAAAGATTTTGGAGATTTAGTTATACATGTTTGGTAACTAAATCTTTTAAAAGATTTTAAAGATTTAGGCAACATATTTTTGGTATCTAGATTTATGTAAATAAATTAGTTATTCCAAGTATTATAGTCTAATTAGGAAACAAAATCTTGTATAATTTTATGTCTAATCTGTTTCCTAGTAGGATTTGGTTGTTGGCCGTATTCTTGCAGGATTTCTTGAAGTCTTGGTTTACAAGCTTGCGCCTATAAAAGGGTCGAGCAGCTTGATACGAGAACCGAGAGCATTTTAGTAGAATTTGGTCGAAGAAGCGTGTTTAAAAGAGAGAGTTGATCTTGTGTCTTGTTGAATTAGAGAGAAGAGATCAACACCTCATATACAACGACAAGACATACATGCCGGCGAGTTTAATATCTTCGTGAACACGGCCTTGTGTCTTTCGATTTTGTGCTTCCAGCTTTTTGTTATTGGTCTTTGTTTTAGTCTTTGATTTCTTTCTTCCCACGTTTGATTTAGTGTTTATGTGGGTTTTGTGATTCTCCAAGATTCTATATCTTGTGAGAATTTTTTGTGTTAACTGTTTAGTGTTAAAAACAGTTGTTGAGTTTAATACAATTTGTTGCCTTGAGGCTTGATCTACAACATTGATTCTTGTAGATTGTTTTTTGTGATTTTCTGTCTTACTAAGTGTGTTAAATTTCAAATCTCAAAACAAAACTTCCGCTGCAAATTTCTGTTACACACTTTCAGTTCACATTGTTACTGCCGTTGTTGCAACATTCACTGCAACATTGGCAGTAACATCGTCCCATATCGAGAATCCGTGCATCGCGTAGATGATAAATATGGATATGATATAGTAACCAAATGTGAAACATTGTGGATAAGAATGTGAAGTTTTTACATTTTAATTGAGGGTGTGGATACATCCTAGTCATCATTATTCTTTTTTAAAAACTCTTTCTATTGGTTAATTGTTTTCTTTTCTCTTCTTTTTTATTTTTTGATCAAATATTATTTTAATGGTGAGATGCATGTCTCATAAGATTACATCCACATTTATATAGGAGAAATCCATTTTGATTGAATGTAATAAAAAAATGATACATATAATTGATGATGTAAATTACCTACAATCACGTATAATCAAATATACGATTGTCTTGGTGATGCTCTTGGTTGAATTCTTTAACATTTCATTCAGATATTATTAGGATCAGTATAAGTGTTTTGTTTTTTTTGATCATATCTCTTTGTGAGGCTTATATAAGCCAAAACCTTGGTTGAATTCTTTAACATTTCATTCAGATATTTTCTGAATTGCT
The DNA here is from genome assembly GCA_013146195.2 of Codonopsis lanceolata. NCBI lineage: Eukaryota > Viridiplantae > Streptophyta > Magnoliopsida > Asterales > Campanulaceae > Codonopsis > Codonopsis lanceolata. Next base: position 5,057 of record JABEVN020003972.1, on the reverse strand, counting down.
TTGTTCCCAAAGTTTTCGACACTATAGAGTATATATATAATTGTCTTTACTTTTTCAGTCACGTTTGAGCCTATAAAAAATCTTTAAAATAGAAGTTTTTTATTTTTTATTTTTGGGTCTTCCACAAAATGTCATGTTGGAAATATGCATGATTACTTAAATTCAAACTTTGCTTCTTCCTGTTTGAAAATCCATGTCTCATATATAAATGCATTTAAGTAAGGATTGAAAGATACTGAAACATTCATTCGATTCTTACAAGCTATTATTCACTTGAAGTGCTCGAGCTTTAAATCATTAAATTGTTATTTCTCACTACTTTCTATTCATTAAGAAATCATTCGATTGTCCCACAAATGTGATTAATTCTCAATCATACTTCCAAAACACCGGTCTTTGTTGTACATTGATCAATTACCAAAGTTTTAAAAAGCGCTATGTGCTAGACCAGGGCCTAGCGTCTATGCGGGACCAAGATTTAAGGCATAATTATAGTAGTTTTCAATTTTTTTTTATATAACCTTATTAATAAATATTAAAACATTCACATATATAATAGTAAATAACACCTAATAATCTAAAAATATTGCCCTAAGGGGTGGGTGGCGCAGACACATGAGTGGGCCTCGCGTTCGATCCTTCCACGCCCCAAAAAAAACCAAAAAAAAAAAATCTAAAAATATTAAAATAATGATCATACTACAATTTACAATATTAAATAATTTAAAACTAACACTTTAATTCCGCTTTAAAATTCAAATTTTAAAATAAAATTCAAAATAACGTGATAATAGTCGATAATTCAATACAAATAGACATATTATATATTGTCTATTTGGATAAGAATTTGAGGTGAAACAAATAGAAAACGAAGCATGAGGGATTAGAAAGAAAAAAAAAAAGGAATGAAAACTATAAGACATACACCAAACAAGGCAATATCAGTATATCACATTATCACATATGGAGTATGTGATATCTCACATCTTTTAGTTTTAGGGTTTGACATCTCTATTAGTCTATCTACCGCCGTCATATTTAATCTTTCCTTTTTCTTTAACACTCACTCACAGTTCGATTCAAGAAATCTCGAAGACACCATCTCTCTCTACTCTTTGTCGTTATACGTCGCCGTCGCCACCATAAGTCCTCCCTTTCTTCTTATCTTCGTACCCCGCCTCTCCATCTCTCGACTCCCCATCTATCTCTTTTCCTTTTTAGAAGTAAATTATGCCCCTCCAACTAACGGCCGCCTTCAGAAATCGGATACCTTCACTCTTCGAAGACGACGCCTAGGACGACTTAGCGACGATTTTTCCCCGAACGATTTTTTTCCTCAATTTGAAAGAAGTCGTGGCGGTGGAGTGGCGTCTAGTGTCTGGGCAGCCGCCTAGACCGAGTTTTTGATCATCTAAATTATTAATAATATTAATGCATTTCAAAAATCCAAATTTGACTAATTTGATAGTCTATGTAGTTGCTTACATTGTGAACCACTTTACATATCAACTTTACATATCGCGTTATTTATTCATCAGTTTGTAAAACTGTTTTAACACTTAAGAAACTTCAATCTAGTTAAGTGTCAGTTGTTAGTTTCTTCAGTCGTTCACTTCGTTGTTTTATAAATTGTACTTCAGTTCATTTCTTATACTTGTGATCTTGTAAAAACTCTTTCTAACTTAAAATTGTATCGGCAAGCTGACCAAGAGTGACTTAGTTCGCCTGCTGACAAACTTCTTTTTCAACCGTAAGTTTTGAAGTATTTCAAAATAATCTTTAAAATTTTAAGAAGGCTGTTCACCCCTTCTAGTATTATTTGTTGCCAACTCGACTTACATGTCATCTTATCTAATCTAATCTATCTAACTACTTATAAAAGTGTTGGTTGTCTCTTACAACTTAATGTATGGACAAACCTACCCTTTAACTTAATAAATTACTCACCATTAATTAAGGCAAAAAGAGTAAATTTGTCATAAACTAATTAATTCAATGAATAATTAAATAATAGTTTGATCCCTTAACTTCTACCTATTTTAAAGTTAGGTCCTACATTATTTAATTCAATTCATTTCGTCTTGTATTTTGATTTTCTTATCAATTTCCCCAACCTCACAGGAGCGTTACAAATGTCACCCATTTTTTTCCGAAATGACAAAAATATCCTTACTCGGTTGAGACACTATAACTTTATTGGAAACTAAAAAAGTAATATGGTTTTACTTTCTTAAATATGTTCGGGAAAGACATTATAAGATTTATATGAAAAATTATATCTATAGTAATAAAATTGTTGGTTAGGAACAAGATATTAAGCAAATTTGTAGCATGTTTAGTTATTACCCATGAATAAAATAAGAGAAATAAGTTAAGAAAATGTGTCATAATGTCAAGAAGATGAAAAAAATGAAGAATCATTTGATGAATTTGTGCCTTTTGTTAAAGACAATACACATAAATTTATTATGCCAAACAATAATGATTAGAAAAAAATTGCCATAAATATTATAAATCACTTGCCATGAATTAAGGCCAAAAGAGTAAATTTGTCATAAGCAAATTAATTTCATGAATAATTAAATAATAAATTGATCCCTTGACTTGTACCTATTTTAAAGATAGATCATCCTACGTTTTTTTTTAATTTTATTCATTTCGCCTTATATTTATGATTTTCTTATCGTTTCCCCTCTTACCATTATCGTTACAAATGTCACCCAATATTTTCTAAGATGACAAAAACACCTACTACTCGATGAGTTAGTAAAACATTGTGAGATTTCCAAATTATTATATTTTCAAATATCCACATGAGTTTTGGTTCAATTTGAATATTTGAAAATTCAAAATATAAAAAATTGAGTTTGAGTTTGTAAAAGTGAAATTCAAAGTTGTGTGATGATGTGTCTATAAATGATGAGTTTTTCAAATTAGTTATTTTGAAGGAACGGGTAAAGAATTAAAAGAGGAATCAAATCAAATAAAAATTAACTTTGGGAAATGGTTACTTTTGCCATCTTTGTTTTGATTAATTGTTACATTTTGCCACTATACTATGTTTGACGAAATTTTCATTATACTTTAAAAGATATATACAATTCGTTACTATCCTAATTGTCATCAATTTTAATGGTGACTTAACGGAGCTAAAGATATTTTATTTTTTTCGTTTTAGCAAAGCAAGGTGAACTCGTTTTTCGTTGTGGTGGTAGCGGTGCCGGGGGATGGTGATGGTGGGGTTAGGAGTGGTGTTTGGGGTGATTGTAAGCATAACAATGGTGGTTTCGGTGAAATATGACATTGTTAGATTTCCAAATCATCAATTTTTCAAATCTTCATATCGGTTTGAGTTTCAATCTTCAAATTTGAAAATTCAAAAAAATTAATTTGGATTTGTAAATAGTGAAATTTAAGGTTGTAGTTGTGGTAGGTTTATAAATGACGAGTTTTGCATATAGGTTAATTTGAACGAAGGAGTAAAGAATTAGAAAAAAAAAATCAAAATATATTTTTGAGTTAATGGTGTTATTTAAGGTGATAATGGTGGTGAGTCTATGAATGATGAGATTGATGGAAGAAAACCATTGATAACAAAATAAATTAAATTAATTTTAAATTTCATTTTGGAGAGTAATGTAATTTTTAATTTAAATATTAGAAAAATTATAACAACAACGTTCTAGTACTTACAACTAATTTTATAAATTTCCTTACAACTAAGCCTTGAAAAAAAAAACAAAAATGTCTTTGTCCAAAACAACTTTGCAGCTATTCAAAACTTAGTTGTTAGGAAAGTAATATAATTAGTTGCACGGATAACATTTTCCTTATAATTATGCCAAATTACAATTCCCTCAAAAGTATCCACCAAATCATTGTGCACCCCAACCCTAAGGTTTGTCCCATAATAGTATCACGTTATTTTTAAACCCTATTTTTCACCCTAACCACAACCATTAGAAAAGTCACGCTAATTTGACATTTCCTTGTGGATGTTAACTCGAGAAATATTAGGAATTTTGTGTAAACTTTGGGGTTGCTAAATGTATTTTAGCCTAATAAAAATTAAGAAATAAAACATAATTTTAAAAAAATTATATAAATGTGTGTGTAAAGTTAAAATGTTAAAAATGGAGTGGAGGTCCACCATTCCTTTTTTTCTTGCAAAGAAATGTAGAGAAAAGACCCACCATGTTTTCGATCTTCGGCCGTCCCCAAACCAACCTCGAACCCGATCTGGTTTTGTCCTCTCTTAAATTTCTCTTTAAACCAAAAGATAGATGTGCGTTTGATTTCATTATCAAATTTTTTTTATCTTAATAATGAAAACAAAGTACACAAACAAAAGATATGAAAAACTTTTTTCCCATAGATACCGTCCCATCTCCGATTTCTTATATGAAATTGGATCCACTCACTTTCTCCGAAACCACCACCGAAATCAATCAATTTCTATCCCCCCTTCATCCTCTTACATGATTTAACTTAACATTACTTTTTCTCTCACTTTAAATAATTCAACCCAACCACCATGACAACCTGCTATGAGGTTGAAATCATCTAGAACTATAGGTTCTACAACATCCTCTCAATTTCGATACTATGTTTTAAGCCATATGCAAGCCGGGTCGATGTCCAATTTTCTCCAAAGAATTGAAGAGTATTTCAATAAAACCTATTACCATTTCTCTTAATTCATGTCCGACTCTCTTTCAAATGAATTCGACGATATGTGTTATTGATTTTCTATTAATATCATGTTTTTATAAGGGTTTTTAGTAAGTATACTTATAGCCTCTGACTACTTCAAAGCGCAACTTTTGGCAGGGACAATGAGGGAGATCGAAGATAGAATTTGGCTAAAATCATAAGGGTAGGTGAGTTGTGATATGAGTGGATCGAGTGGAAGGGTTTAGGCTAGAAATGATGCTTCTATATACAAGGCCTAGAGATGAAAATATTACGATGGAGCCAAGATGGGATTGCACAGGAGATGAGAATGAGAGGATGTGAGATTAGAGTTTTTCCTTTAATACATTTACTTTAGCCGATAA
>JABEVN020003971.1:0-16172 GCA_013146195.2 Codonopsis lanceolata | reverse complement strand
CACAAAGCCTTTTGGCAATCAAAAAGTTCAATATGAACTTAGACGGTCCGTGAGGAAAGAAAATTACAATTGAATGAACTTGATGAAATCCGGAGAGAGCTTATGAAAATAATTTGTCTTATAAGGAACGAGCAAAAGCATGGCACGATAAAATGATTTTGAGGAAAGAATTTAAGGTTGGTCAAAAAGTCCTCCTGCTTGATTCCGCTAAGCGCTTGTTTCCTCAGAATTGAGGTCCTGACCGGTCCCTATTTGGTGAGGGAGGTATTCCGCATGGTGCGGTTGTGATCTCTAGTCTCTCCGGAGACCAAGAGTTTAAGGTAAATGGGCAAAGATTAAAGCCCTATTTTGATGGGGGAGAGGTTAATGTGGAGGATGTGGAGATGATGGATCTCTACGATCCTATTTATGATTGATCCATATGCTTCTGCCTGGGCTTTCCTAGGCATTTGGTCTAGCTAAAGATGTAAAGAAGGCGGCTTACCGAGGCAACCCTGGTTTTGCTTTTTATTTATTTATTTTCTTTATATATCTTTATTTTATTTCTTTTCACTTTATTTTTGTGGAATTGGTGCTACTTAGGTATTTTTGTGTGTGGTGTTGTGCAGGAAAAAGTAAGGAGGAAGGAGCAAATTTGCCAGAGAACCAGGCGGCCGCCTCACTAGGCTCCAGGCGCCCGCCTTAACTTCAGAGTGGGAGGCCAAAATTTGTAAGGTTGAGGCGCCCGCCCCACTAAGTCCATGCGCCCGCCTCAAGTTGCCCAAAAATAGCCCAAGTTGCAGTATTTGAGGCGCACGCCTCAATATTTACCATGCGGCCGCCTCAATGGTTCAAAAATGACATCCAGTTGCCGCATTTGAGGCGCCCGCCCCGCTACATTCCATGCGGCCGCCTCAGGGGTTCAAGCAAAACTGCGCAGAGTCTCAGTGTTTGAGGCGGACGCCTCACATCAAGCCATGCGGCCGCCTCATTGTCGAATGCTGTTTTGAATTTCCAGCCCATGAAAAAGGAACTACACGGGTCAAACCAAATTCGGGTCGGACTGGGTATTGATTTGGGTCATGTATTTAAGGAAATTAAGGGCTGGAGACCTCATACCCAAAACAAACGACCTCTTCTATTTCTCTCTCCTCTCGTTTCTCTCTCTAAAGCCGGCACCTCCATTGATTCCGGCGAATTCCTCCATCTTCCACCCTCCTTCTCACCAAACCCCTTTTACAAAAGTCATTCCCCTCTCCCTAAGCTTTCAGATTCACCGAACATTCTTCCATTCCGGGTAATTTCATCTAAAACCCTTGAGTTTTCCGGTGAGATTTTGAAGTTTCCGGCAGGATTTTGCAGATTCCGGCGAAGTTCAAACTTTCCGGCCACAATTTTTCCAGATTTTGTTTTCATCAAGGTTAGGAGCCTCTCTACCCATTCCTTGTGGTTTCAAATTGTGTTGAAGATTGGGTTATTTTGCTTGAAATTATACTGTTGCTTGAATTGAACATGGGAAAAACAAAGGAACAATCGAAAAAGGGAGGAGGAAAATCCAACGAATCACGAAAAAAACACAGGCATGATGAGAGTACGTCTAGTGCCCCTCCCCTCGGAACCCTTCTTCGTTGTGAGGACCCCCATGACTCTTCACGGTTCAATTATTACCTGTCCCAAAATTATTTTTACTTTCATACGAATAGGGCCATAATTGGGGAGAGAAAGTTTAACATTGGATCGTTTGGACTGACTGCTAAGTTTGGATTTCGAAAATGGCAACGTTTCTGTGACGAGCCTAAGGAGGAGGGAAACAGTTTGGTGGTTAAAGAATTTTACTCGAACATGAATAAAATCCCCACGGAACCAAGGCATTCTTATGTGAGGGGAAAGGCGATAAGATTCAGGAGTGGTGACATCAATAAGTTCTACGGACTTCCTAGAGTGCCACGAGAGGAATGTGAGTATGTGCAAGCCATGAATGGGGATTGGCGGGTGTATTTTGCTGATGTGGTGAAGACATTGGAGGGTAACCAACTTCAATGGACCAACAAACCGGATGGTTCGCCCAAGTTTGTGATCGAGACTCAGTTTAATTTGGTGGCAAAGGGGGTTAACAAATTTGTATGTTCGAGGATACTTCCGACATCGCAGCATTTGAAAGTTCCGTGGAATCATGCGGTATTGATTCATTTGATTATCAACGGTGGATATATTTCTTTGGGGCATATTATTTCAGAACATATGCAAGATGTGGGAGAAAGTAAACGGAATGGATTGCACTCCATCACCTGACACGGGTTTGGTCAAGGCTGCGGGTGTTCAGTGGAGTTTTGGGGGCGACAAAGTGAAGATTATTAGGCCCATCTCTCGAGATTCCCTTGAAAGCAATAAGAGGGAGGTAAGAGGGATGAATGTTCGAATTGTCGATGAGCAGGTTGAGGACGAGGCTGAGTTTGAAGAAGAGGAGGATGACGATGAAGATGATGACTATATGGAGGAGGCTGAGGATGTTGATTCTGGGGCTGTGAGTCTGGGTGATAGTGGCGTGAATCGTTTGATTACTCGTATGGATAGGCAGTTTGCTATTTCTATGGATCGCCGTCAGGAGCAGATCCACGATTATTTGGTGCGGATGGCACCACAACATGATGATGGGAGATGGCAGAGTTGGCCATTTCCAGAGAGCAGTTCCAGTCAGCAGGGTCCTTGGGACTATCATTTCAGGCCGCCTCAGTAGTTCCGAGAGGTATCCCTACCCCTGTCTTACTTATCTTTTACTTCTGTGATGCATATGGGACTATGCATGATTTAGTGAGGGGGTGGGGTGCATGTGCTTGTTTGTTGTTGTATATGTTTAGTACTTTAAAAAAAAAAAAAAAAAAAAGAGAAAAGAAAAGAGAGGCTAAGTGAAAACCCGAGAGGGCGCTTAGGCAAAAGGAGAGGGTGTGAAAAAACAAATTAAAAAAAAAAAGAAAAAAAAGAAAAGAGAGGCTAAGTGAAAACCCGAGAGGGCGCTTAGGCAAAAGGAGAGGGTGTGAAAAAAAAAAGAAAAAGAGAGTCTAGGTGAAAACCGGAAACGACACCTAGGAAAAAGGTGAGTGAGTGAATTTCTTTCTATCTTTTATATCACTGGAGTTGAAGACATAAGGGAGGATTGGAGCATAGGGTAGGATTATTTATTTTTGGCGTAGGAGGTTTGGTTTAGAGGTGTGAGGTTAGAAAATCCTCGTTTTTCTTTTTTTGGTGATATAAGGGGGTGTTGGTGTAATTCACGAGGTAAGTCTTTGCTTGGGCATAGACTTTATTTTTGAGGGAGTAGTAGTGTGAGAATAGCGTGGGGGAAACATAGGACATATTTAGCTCCCCCTAGCTTTTTGTTGTGTGGGCCTTAGCTTGGATGTCCCGTTTTTGCATATTTGGAGTTGGGGTCGAGCTAAGGCCATTGGTATCATTGCTATTTTTGGAGTGATAAGGAGCGGAGTTCCATTCTCCGAGTGTGTTGATTGAGTTGGTTGAGTTTATTGACTTTTGATTTGGAGGTTTAGAGGAGATTAGGGGTCATTTTCCTCCCATGCTACGCTGATTAGACCGGTGCTTAGAGTGGGGATAGGATATTACTCAGGGACGAGTAATGGTCTAAGCGTGGGGGAATTTGATGTGGCGGATTTCATTATATGTAATTCCCTAATTTTCTAGATATTTTATCATTGTTTTAATGTAATTTAGTTTAGTTTGATGTAATTTTGAGTAAACTATGAATTGACAAGTTTTTGGGAAACCTTTGTAATTTCGAGACATATTTTGAGTGATTTTGTGTTGTCCCTGCAAAAGTTTATTAATGTGGTAGATAAAATTGCTAGTATCAGAAGTGCAGGGACCAAACTCGCGAAAAGTCAAGTTCAAGGATCGACAAGCAGCCAGAAGTTCGAGGATCAGAAGAGAAAGGTTGGAGGTTCAGGGACCAAAGTGAAAGATAAGGATTTGGATACTAGTTATTTTTGGCAGTGGAGGATAGGAGTATTTGGATGTCTTTTATTAAATATTCTCTTTCCTTTTTCTTTTGAGATTTTCCTTTTTAGTTTAGAATTAGGTTTTGGGAACAAGTATATATACTTGTTTTAACTTCAGAATTAGGGATCTTTTCTACTACTTGTCTTCCTTAGAGATTTCATCTGTTTTCATGGAAGCTTAATTACGTTGCTTTGGATTTGAATCTTGAACCGTTTGTTTAATTCAATTGAGGTATTAATTTCTTTACTCATGAATCCCTATTCATAGTTTTACTTGTTTTAAATTGCTAGATCGATTTTTAGGGTTTTGAGATTTGATCACCCTCTTTTCCCTTGCAATTGATTTAATGCTAGTTTAATCTTAAGTCTGTGTCAGATTAGGATTTTACACAAGTAGCATCCTTGAGATTTATGCATGTGTCATGGTAAATTGAAAAGGGGGTAAAACTAGATTTCGTTCTATTTGCAAAAGAATAGAGAATTCTTTGATCTTAGTTTCTTATAGTTTTATCGATCGTTATTGTGAACCTAGACTGTGTCAGTTAGGTTTAGGTAATGATTACGGGAATAAGTGAGTGTGTCACTGCTTATAACCATTAATAAGGAAGAAATAGGGATTGAAATACATCTCGGATCAAGTGAATAGGGAGGAAGGGAAAGAAATTGTACCGATGATATTGATTGATAAACGGGACGGAGACAAATCTGAAGTGCTTGCCTTTAATTGCTTACAACTTAGTTTTAATTCTCGTCTTAGGTAGTTAATAAATCACAAATTAAACCCCCAATCTTGTCAAGTGACAATTGTGCAACCGAATAACCGTTCTTCAGTGGATCGACCCTGGACTTGTCCTAGCTGCAGTTCTGTAGCCGAGTCTTGTCTTGGTAATTAATTTGTAGGCGTGCGACTTTAGCCTGTCAATGGGGGTGGGTTTCATCGGGGCAGAGAAAGGAACAAAGATGGAGATGTAGGGGTATTTGAACTAGGGCAGTGGAGGAGATGAAATAAATCGGAGATTAAATGGCGGCGGGCTGGTGTTGGTGTTGCCGGATGACAAGACTCAGCCTTCCCCCGTGGGTCGCCGGCTCGCCGCCTGGATAGGTGCCAGACGCGGCGGATGCGGGACATCCATCGCCTCGCTCCACCCTCCCTTGTTTACGGGAAGACGAAATCAAAATTGCGAGAGGAGTGTTGTTTAAGAATAGCTGCTAGAATGCCTCTGCTGACTTTAGTGGATTTTTGATCCAATATGGGAACTTTGGGTTTCCCGCATCAAGTTATCCCTTGTTTAGGGGATACCAGGATATGGGAATGCATCACCCTTTTATTCCCATTTTCCCTTTTTTAGGGGAAAACGGAAAAGTGCGAAAAAGGATGTTGCGACGCCCCCACTATGGATTTTATTAAAAATAGCATTATGGTCAGTTTCGGATTACTATGGGAGCTTTGGGTTTCCCGCATCAAGTTATCCCTTGTTTAGGAGATACCAGGATATGGGAATACATGACCCTTCCATTCTCATTCTCCCTTTTTTAGGGGAAAACGGAAAAGTGCAAAGAAGGAGTGTTGCGAGGCCACACTGGATCCAAAAGTTTTAGAGTCGCCACCTTTATTTTAAGGCAAAATAAAGCAAAACCAAAAAAAGAAAAGAAAACCAGAGATAGAAAACGAGTTCGGAGGCTAAGTTACGAGTTGGAAAGGTGCTAGGCACCCAACTCGCCCTTTCGGTCTCAAAAATGGTTTTTGGCTAAAGTATGTTTATTGTTATATTTATTTAGCAAATAAATAAAGCATTAAAAGACAGGAAAAGAAAACAAATACATCAGTGGCTACATTATTTACGGACTTGCAACCATTTCCTTACAATAATTACAAATATATTTAAAAAATATTTGGCCATTATAGCGGCTCTTTTACATAATATTTCCTAATCTAATCCGTGCAGCACAACGACTTATATTGACTACATTGGGCCGGATTTGAATAATAACTTTAAATAATAAATAAAAGAACACCCTTAAAGGCTATTACCTTTTAAAGCGGTAGTGTGCTCGCTCTGTCCTTCAGGGAGAGGGAGTCTTTTTTGTTGTTGTTGTTGTGATTCGGGCATAATGACTGCTTATTTTGGATGACTTTGGCTCGTTCACTCGGGCAGAATGACAGCTTATTTTGGAAGGTTTTGGCCTTTTTGGTTGGACGGAATAACAGCTTATTTTTTGTGTTTTTCAGCTCATTACTCGGGCAGAGTAACGGCTTGCTTTGTGGATTTTGGGCCGGGGAAGTGGAGTGGATACCTAACTAAAAGGCTAGGGATCACTTTTAACCGGTGGATTTGTGTTTTGGCGGAGTTTGAAAGCTTTGGTGGGCTACACACACCTATCTCACTTCTCTCATTAATATCTCAGCGTTGTTGAGACGCGGAGAATTTTTCACAGCGATTTCTTCGTCTTCGATTTGGTCTGTCTGATGGGGAGCCCAACACCTTTATTTATAGTAGGAGAGGAGGACTCATCGGGAATTATAAATTCCCTCATTGAGCTTCAGCAGCATGCACACCAGCCTTCTCCAGTTGCACAATGCGTTAAGTCTCAGAGCCACTGTAGCTCTCTTGGCGCCGACACCTCCTTGACATGGCGTGACGCCCACCTAGCTTTTTGGCCGCACCATGCTCCTGTTCAAGTTCCATTTTTGGCACTTTTACCCCTCGCAATTTACTGTTTTGCGCATCCTGCTTTGCCTTTCGCATTTTCGACTCCTGTAACTTGACATTTGTTAAGTTTAAGCAGTTATTGATATCACATGTCAGAGTCACATATCAGGGGTACGAAATTGGGGTGTCTACACCCGCCCATCTCTCTCTCTCTCTCTCACACGCGCAGGAGGAGGTTTGGCATCTGATAATTCATTCTTCTCTTTAGTGTTTAAGCATGATGATGGGTGGGTGTGGGAGACAAGTAGAGAATCGGATTTGGGGGAAATTACAGTCATAGAGGTTGTTGTGTGAAAACATGGGATTTGGGGAAGAAGGCTATTTGGTCTTTTTCTAGACCATAGGGACTCAATTGTAAATTGAAAAAAACATTTGGTGTGAAAATTTTCTATTTAGCCCTTACACAAATGTCTTTGGTACTTAACGAGATTTTTTCACATTACCCCCTTATTTTGATGATGTTATACATGGCCCCATTATTTTGTGCATGTGAGTGGCACATGCTCACTTAACAGAAATACACAAACGGCGTTAGAGCTAGGGACCTCCGATGAACAAAAAAGACCTATTTTGGTCAATAGTGAAACTTTTTGAAGTTGGAGGACTGATGATGGGTTCGGCCAAAGTTCATGAACTAATGGTATACTTATCCCATTAATAAAGTATATATAATTGAGGAGAGAGAAAAGTGGGTGGGTGGGTGTAATTGAGGAGGGAGAGAAAGGTACAAAGAAAAATAAAGATATAAAAGAGAGAGGAACGATGTCTTTTCAATTTCCACATTTAATTTTTTACATTGGGATATACGGTTTTAGCATTTGGATGCCCAAAATTATGAGCGATATTTTTTTTTCCTTGTGACGTCCACAAAATTTGAGCGACGCATAAATTTGGACTTTAGTTTTTTTCGCGCGCCTTTCATTCATTAAAGACATCTTCATCATTTTTCCTCTAAAAGTATACTTTATCTGATTAAAACAAATATATGAGACTTTTTCAGTTATAATTCCATCACATAGGATCGGCCCAAATTTCTTCCTAATTTATAAAACAAATTATGATCTAACGCACCATATATTAATGAACTGAACTGCAAAAGAATGAACCTCGAATTATGAATTTTAAGATAAGAGACGCGTTCAAAACCTCAATAACCAAAGTGTAGAAGGAAGTTTGTGGTGACTTCTCAACAAAGAAAAAGTTAGTTTATGACTTTATGTGTCCTCCTTGTCATGTGATCAACTGGTTGCTCTCCAATAATTCCAATGGCAGGTTGGCCTTTCCTACCCAACTCAAACCGTACATCTGTATTTCTTTGCAGTCATTGCAGGTGATGCGGTGGGGGTATTAATAAAAAAGTTACTTTTGTCCAAAATTATTGTCTTATTTTTTTTAAAAAAAGTAATTATATATTTTAATTTTTTTATTTTTAGTATATAATTTTTATAACTTTATCCTTATTTTTTTTAATTTTTTTTAATTTTGGATCATATATTTATTAGCTTAAAAGAAAATTACACATTATTTTAATATTAATAATTCAATAAAATATTTTTTTAAACTGTGTACCAAGTCAATACAGACAATAATTTTAAGATAGATGGAGTAATAATTTTGTAGGGAAAACATTAAAGGAAATAGGTGAACTTGTTTCCATTGAAAATTACTCACTACGTTACAAAACTAGCTTCGTTATGAAACAAAAGTCATGAATGAACAGTATGCTATGGTGAATAGGTGTAAGAAATTGTATGCCAAACATTTAATGTTTGGCAAATTGTAAGTGTGCTGCTCGGTTATAAATACCGAGCAGTCTGATGTTATCGGACAGACGAACCATTCACTCTGAATAATACTCTCTCTCTCTCTCTTTTCTCTCATACACTCTTTGTTATATTTTGTGGTTACTTTATAACACGTTATCAGCACGATGCTTCTACCGTTAACAATCTCAATCGGTAAAATTTTCTACCGATATATTCTTTATTTTATGTCTCTGTTTTACTTCAATATATATCGTATATCACCATTATTAAGAAAAGGTTGGCTGAGCCACCGTCGATAATATATGGTAAGATGACGAAATAATAATTTATTATTTAACGCATAATATATATGTTCGTTGATGCTTGTGCGGAAATAACCCCAAGCTATAAACTGAATATTTATATATATACATATATTTCAATTCTATATATGAATAACTTTATATACATATATATATTTATTACTGACTTACAAACACCCACAGAAAGGCTTGCTGAGTAGCGTGGCATGAATATATATATATATATGTATGCTATATAATAGCTGTATAAAGTTGACTGGAAAAATATTCATGCAGAGTTATTTTATTTATTGCTCCTAATAAAATTTATATTTATTCATAATATAAATGCAATTCTATTAAATCAGAATTTTTACATTTTTACCCCTATCCTATAACGGCTAGTTAACGGCTAGTATAACGGCTAGTTACGGATTTTTATTTATCTCCTCCAACGGTAATAAACGGCTAGTTAACGGTCATAAACGGTCATTTTTTTCTCCATATATACCGCAACATCTTAATAGATTACTCACATCTTTACTATCTCCTTACAAACTCTCAATATCATATCTTCTTCTACAAAATGTTCCCTTCAATGTTGATGATTATTATCATACTTGTTATTGCGTGCACCGCATTGGTTTTTGTTGCTGAATTCCCTACAAACGATTTTCAGATTTTTATTATCTATCTTTGTATCATGTATGTCCTGTTAGCAGTTACAATAGCTTTCAACATACATTTTAACATGTACTGATTGATTATTGTATGAATAAAATTTTCATGTCATCATTTTATTAATATATATGTTTCATTTTTATAGTTTTTCTTCACAAATGGCAAACACTGCTAAGCTTGAATTTGAAAGGCTAGACATAACTGGAAAAAAATATATGTCTTGGAAACTAGATGCCGAAACCCACCTGGCCGCCAAAAACCTCGAAAATACTATCCAACAGAGTAATAATGAATGGATAAGTAATCAACACCGGGCTCAAGCCATGATTTTCCTACGACACCACGTCCACGAAGACATAAAGATGGAGTACCTCACGGTTAATGATCCACTTGTCTTTTGGGAGAGTTTGAACGAAAGATATGACCATTTGAAAACTGTCATTCTCCCAAAAGCACACTATGATTGGATTCATATCCGCCTACAAGATTTTAAAACCATCAATGAATATAGTTCAATGATGTATAGAATAACCTCACAGTTGAAATTATGTGGGGAAACCATCACTGAATATGATATGTTGGAGAAGACTTTCTCCACATTTCATGCCTCGAATATGCTCCTGCAGCACCAATATCGAGAAAAGGGTTTTAAAAGGTACTCTGAATTGATCTCTTGCCTCCTTGTAGCTGAACAGAATAATGAGATTCTAATGAAAAATCATGAATCTCGACCAACTGGTTCAGCCCCATTCCCTGAAGCGAATGAGACTATGTATGATGAAGGCCAAGAGCGTGGGCGTGGTAGTGGTAGTGGTCGTGGTCGAAGCCAAGGAAATCATGGACAAGACCGGGGTTGTGGTCGAAATCAAGGCCGAGGAAGAGGCCGTGGACGAAATAACTTTCGTCGCCATCATCATCATCCGTATAATGGAAATTCCTCTCACCACCTGAAGTGGAACAGAGATGATGATAGAAACACCTCTTCGAGTAGGCAAAATGTGCGTCCAAACAATGAAGAAAGTTTATGTTTTAGGTGTGGCATGACAGGCCACTGGGCACGCACATGCCGAACGGCCAAACATCTAGTTGATCTTTATGAGAGATCACAAAAAGGAAAGAATGTAGAGACAAATTTCCTTGAAAATGATCCTGAAGATCTTCAATTTGATTTCGGTGATATGGCCAACGTCGACATGACCAATACCATTAGTAATGATATTGGTAGTGAACAATAAATTCATATAGGAATGAAGCTATGGTCCGAGTTTGAGATAAAAGCTGTGGAAAAAGTAACATGTTGTTATGTAGGAACATTATCTGTTTTTCCTATGTATACTAGCATGCTTATAATAAAGTTTATATATGTATTTTGCATTCAATGTGTTATCATATTTATTCATCTTATTTTTCTTTCTCTCATATTGAAATAGATCACAAATATGTTTGAATCTAAAATCCAAGGAGGAGATTTATGTCTTGCAGACAGCGCTACTACGCATACCATACTTAAAAATAAGAAATATTTTTCTTATCTCAAAATTGACAATGCTAATGTCAACACTATATCTCGTAATGTCAAAATAATTGAAGGATTTGGCAAGACAATTTTCCTAATGCCTGGAGGTACGAAATTTATGATAAATAATGCATTGTTCTCTCCTAAGTCTCAAAGAAACTTGTTAAATTTCAAAGACATTCGTCTGAATGGATATCATATTGAGACTATGAATAAGGGGAATGATGAATATCTTTGCATTACCTCAAACACTTCCGGAAGCAAGTGTATATTGGAAAAATTGCCATCTCTATCATCTGGATTGTATAGTACAATCATAAGAATATTTGAATCATATTCTACAGTAAACCAGAAGTTTACTGAAACATTTAAAGCTTGGCATGATCGACTGGGGCATCCAGGATCAATAATGATGCGTAGAATTATTGAGAATTCTAGAGGTCATCCATTGAAAAACCAGAAGATTTTTCAATTTAATGAACTCCATTGTGAGGCTTGTTCTCAAGGAATGTTGATAATTAGACCATCACCAACTAAAGTTGGATATGAATTGATCGATGTTTTATTTTATCTATTTCCTTGCAAGTGTACAAGACTATTATAGAATAGACTCGGAAGCAAGGGTCGAACCCACAGAGACAAGTGATCACGAACAGTGCGATTATAGATAGCAAATTATTAACCTAAGGGGGGTTTTTATGTTTAATTCTACTCTAAATTACTAGTTATAGATATTTAACTAATTAGACAGTAATAACAGATATGAAGATCTTATGGTGAGTGGAAATCTAGGATTCTAGGTTTCACTTAAATCTCCTTTATGTTCAATTCATAATAATGTCATTCAATGTTTTGGGTTCGTTCACTAAAAATAGATATAGTCTGTTGAACAATTGGTTCAGCCTCCATCCTCGCAAAATTCACCCATTCTATATCCTAAGCACATGAACTATCAATCTAGCTGTCACCTAGATTTATGATCTATCTGTCACCTAGATCATGTAAGAACCTGGTCCTAACTTATCACTCTCGTGCTTCGATAGGTCCAATTTATTGTGTTGGTGAGCCATGCGACATATGCACTTGGTCATGCGGTTATCCGCACCTCTAAGCCTTTATTATTTGCGATTACATTCATTTGTTCAAAGCAAAATAATATAGGGATTGATAAACAACACAATCAACAAGCATTGAATAGACATATATATATGAATCAAAACATAAATTCGATACAAGTTACCTCCCACCTCCTAGATTAGGGATGATTTAGTTCATCATAGCGATGAAAGACACATGGAGATGATGAAAGACATGATTTGATCTTCAATACTTGAAATTACAAAACCTAACTATGTTATACAATCTAAAACTACCTAAAATCTATGTAAAGAGAGCTTCACCGTCCTCCCCTTTTTTAGGCTCGGCATCGACTTCTATATATACTCGGGAGTTGTGATTGGATCGAATGACGTGTGAAAATCCGAAATCGCCTACCTTGCGGTCGCAAGGTCTTTGGATACCTGCGTCCGCAAGGTCTCCGATGTGGGTGGCTTTTGATTCTTTGATTGCCGACGGGGCCTATCGCCTACCTTGCGGTCGCGGTGCGAGGCACCTGCGTCCGCAAGGTGTCCGATTTTGTCGATCTTCATTTTTCTTCAATTTTTCTTTTCCTTGTAATTTGCACTTAAAACCCAGAGTTTCGCGTATTTTCACAATAATCTGAAACTTACAAAACTCATCGAAAACATATATTAGTACTCAAAAGACTCGTGAAATAGCATAATTTAAGTCATAGAAGTATATAAAATCGGCGTATAAAATACATCGATCAAATACCCCAAACTTGAACTTTGCTCGTCCACGAGTAAACAAATAAACTTATAAATACAAAAGCATATAAATAACAAAAATTAAAATCTTTTTGTGAGGGTGACACTATTTACACTCCTCTATAAACCCACAAACTCAAGGAGACTCTTTCGAGTGACTCGACTATGAGATAAATACAAAAACAAATAAATACAAAAGCGAATAAAATTACACATAAAAAATAAAACATAAAATCTTTTGGTTTCATCTCAAGTTATAAGTGTAAGGCATGCATGTAATCTCAGTTAGGTGCTCACCACATATATGCAAGCTTAGTCATATAAAACCAACCAGTCTTTTCTTAATACTGCTACTACTTTTAATTTCTCCGTGTGTGTGTGATCACCAGTCTTAAAGAATATCTTAACTAAAACAGTTTTATTGAGCTAAACACCACATTCATATGAAAATTACAGTTTAATAGAAAATCATGCATTAAGAAGTATGAGATCTACCATCCAAACATCGATTCACAGACGAAGGTCCCAAGGATTCAAAAGATTTATACATCCATCCCATGCACTTCTATGTATGACATACAATGCTCTCCTATCCCAATGACTTATAATAGCTAAGATTATGCTAACACAGTGAGCTTTAAGGTGAATAATAATGATTATGAAATGTGTGATCAATTTCATGTTACTCACTTGACAGTAAAAACAACATAAGCATTGGCAAGAAGATCATTAGGACTTTATAAGCTTGTAATGTAAGGCCAAGGTGTTGGGGGATTTGATGGAAAGGGATTGGAATTCAAAGTGAGAGAGTAAGACTACCCTTTATCCCTCATACTTCCAAGCAAAAGGAAGTTTTCCCTATTAGGCTAGGACCTGCAAAGACCACAAGTGGAGGGGTGCTTTGTGTAACTTTTAAGTTTTCTTCTCCCCCCAAACTTGTTTTGGGCAATGAAATTCTTCTAAAAATATCACATCATTCTAATCAGCAGAATATTTCTAACTTATTTTCTCTTGAAAGCTATGCTTCCATTTGAATCTTTGTTTACACTCTTCTTCTTCCGTTTCATTTTTCGTCGACACATTTTTTTTTTATTTTTTTTTTTCGACGACGGAAAGAAGAAGCCTTCTGAAAAATAGCCTAACTGAAAAGAAGTGGTCCTCCTAGAATCAATTTCCCACCCAATCCTACTCTCTCAAAGGGTAGGCTAAAAGTGTATAGGCTTTTAGGGTTAAGTTAATGTGGGTAAAGAAAGCGATGGCGATGGGGGGTTTAAATAGTGTGCTTAGCACACTCCATTCTTTTTCATTAGGCTCAAAGGGGACACTAGGGATATATTTAGTATAGGTCAGGGAATATTTAGGCTCTAACGATCCAAAGATGGCCTAAATCATTTCTTAATGCCAAATGCTCACATAGTATTTAAAGCAAGTAAGACAACACAAAATATCATATCAACTATGGTAATTGGGGTTGAATGTTTAGCATCACTGGATTTCACATAAGCATTCGCTAAGACAGATGGTAGGGACAATTGAGACTAACATGCAGACACGGTTCGAAAGTGTGCTTGAGATATATAAATGAGAAAAATCCAAGGGATCTAACTAACATGCAATTGACCCTAAGTTACAATTTAATGCAACAATCATGTTCGAATGGCTATGCATCATATTCTTGTGCATATCTTGTTGAAGTGAAATAGGTGTTATAAACTTTATAAAACTATTCTAATCAATCCAAAGTTATGACTGGTGTGAGTGCATGAAGAATTTGGAGAAAAGTAAAAGTTTCGCAAAATTAAGTAAATTCGAGGGGATCTACGGACTAACTATGCGTTCGTTGCACTAATCTCCTCATTGACTACGACTAGCATTACCACACCTAAACTCGAGGATGAATATTTTGAATTTAAATATATATATATATTTTTATATATTTTCTAAGAAATTGGGAAAATTGGAGGTGATGACGATGACACAATTGATGATGGGTCCCCATAAGAGGAACCCACGAGTATCCAAAATAAGTGTATTCTGGTCAAGGCAACACCTCCGAAAATCAGAAAAAAATAAAAACAGGAAAAATAGGGTGAAAAGTTAAATGGTCATCGAGAAAAGAAATTCTCTTTCACCCTAACGACATAGCCTAACTCCATTCTTCGTTAAGGTTTTGGGACCTGCTAAGACCTAAAATTTTAAATCCCCCCAAACTTAAGTTCTATTTTGTCCTCAAAATAGAGGAACATATGAGAGGATTGATGGGGAAGGACAAATATCAAAAGGATATAGCGGGTCCACCTAGCAACGAGAACGGAACTTGGGCCTCGACTCAAGGTGAGGGGAGATAACGAATGAGGGCGAAACTGGGGATCGTGCACGGTGGCGGGAGCCATAATGATTTGAGACATTATGTCACGGTGTTAACCAGTAGAAAATTTGGTGAGTCGCATGCGTTGTGCCAGCGGCGACTACACCATACTCAGTTTGGAGGGCAATTGCCTCCAACTGTTGGAAATCCCTCAGCGGCGGGTCCTCTTCCTCTCTTCGGGTTCCTCCTCTTGAGGAACTCTCATTCTCGGCTTCTGGTGATGTTCCAAACAAAATGGCCCTAGTAATGACCAGGACGGCCTTGACCTCCGGCGTGTTTGGGCATTCTCACGTTTGCCCCCTACACAAGTAGTGTCAAATGCGGGAGCGAACCCCGCGTCGTCCTACCTCGAATAAGGGTCTTGATTTGGCCGTTGATCAGCGGCCAACATCAATGGACCCACCGATCATAATGGTGTAGGTCAAGGCAGCCTCTCCCGATTCACGTAGTGTTTGGTGACTCGAGGGCATGAGGCGTCAATAAACAAATTTATACGGGCTTGGCCGTGTCTTGGAGAAGGACTCTCATGGTGCGTGGTCCGTGAGGGTGGGTTACGGTTATAGGACCACTCCACACCGGGGAGAGCAATGATGCATTCACCGCCTCGGCAGGATACGGGGGTGGAGGTGTGTGCTATAGTCATCGGCACCAACCGCAAAGTTGGAGGTGCGAATAATATGTTAATGCTTTGGGCGAAAAAATCAACTTCTGTGCCTAACATTATAGCGGTGTCTAGCACACGCCATCCATGCCAATATCGCCGTTGGCGTAGAATTCTCGGACAATAGGGACTACGGCGTCCTGGCGGGAGATCTAACAAGCGTCCCCACCTACGAGCCATCGGAGAGCCGGGGACGGATACCAAAGTCTTGACCTTGAATCCCTTTCGGGCACGAGGACTTGGAGAGTTTGTTGGTGTACCTCTACGTGCCGTAGGACACAGGCAGGAGTGATGTCAAAATTGTGTTCTTCCTCTGGCCAGGCCGGAGGATGAAGAGCCGGCATTTCTACGCTTTCTAAACATTTTGTTT
>JABEVN020003970.1:0-16167 GCA_013146195.2 Codonopsis lanceolata | reverse complement strand
ATTAATGTCACTTTTAATAAAAATAAAATAAAAAGAAAGTCACAATATCAAAAAAGAAAAAACTAAAACTAAAACAAGGTGATAATGACTTATTTGATGTTAATTCTTCACAATCTTTATAAAAGTCGATTTCAACTTCGTTGGCTCCTTGTTCATGAGAAATTCTTCACCTCTAAGCCAATCACTAGTACACATAAGTGCTTCCACCATTTTTGGATGTAATGATGCTCTAAATGGATCTACAACCCTTCTCCCAAGGCTAAAAGCATTCTCATTAACAGTTGATGAAGGAATTACAAGAACATCATTTGCAATATTGAAAGGATTGGAAATGTTGTTGTATTCCCTCCACCATTCAAAATATTGAAGTTTGGGCTCCATTTCACAAAAGGATCTAAAATGTACTTCTACTTCATTGGCTACTGCTGCAGTTTTTCTTACTTGAACCATTTGCAAATGATAATCAAATTTAAAAGGATCATCTATAAAACTCTCCATCAACTCCTCTCTCTCTCTCTCTCTCTACTCTACACCATCATTCGTGACATGAAGACTCACAAAAAATAACTTCCTTTATAAGCATAATACAACTCTAAGAGGCAAATTTTTGATCCTCCACGAATGAATGTGCATTATCAACATTAAAACTCTTATCTTCCAAATGGATCACAATTAATTGAAACTTATAACGAGGATTGAGAACTTGACAAGGAAAATAAGTTTGTTCACCTTATTAAGATCACCCAATACTTTTGAACTTAATCTCCATTTGCTTAACAACTTCTTGCAACATAAGATTTGTAACTTCAAGCATTGTTTTGCTAATAACCTTCCTCATTGACACTATTTCCTCCCAAATCAAGGTTGATATCGTTTTCTTGGTAGCACTAAGATACAATGTTGAATCATTGAACCTTTTGAGAAAACACACAAAGACCTCTGTTTTCTTCCAATTATTATCGTTAGGAGGAACCACTCTCTTTTCTCCTTTTCAACCTCTTGAAAGTATTCAAGAAACTTAAAGCATTGTATAGGTAGTTTCACATTGTCGGCACATCCATAGGAGCTGTGACATTTTATCCATCTTCAACAAAATAACAATTGGTCCAACCTTGCCCCCGAGAAGAGTGAATGTATTTCACGCAATTTCTAATGGACTCAATTGATTGATTAAGAAATTTCAAACCAGTTTTCCACAATTAAATTTATAATGTTACAACAACATCTCAAATGCAAGTATTTACCATCTAACAATAAGTGACGCGAAACAATCAAATAGGAACTCTTTCAACGAGAAATTCTAGAACAAGCCTATGACGGCTTAGGGTTCAAGCACAAAGTAAGAAAAGTCAAATTTTATTTCTCGAAATAATGTTTAAGAGGGTATTTATATGCCATAACAAACCAAACCCTAAAAAGGAAAAGACTTAAACAAAGCAGAAAGCCGAAAACTTCAAAGGCTTGTAATAGTACTTAAACATCGTTTTTAGGACTAAAAATGAACTGCTCATGGGGTAAACCTTACAAGTCTTAGCGTCGAGAGCTTCGATTTGATATGCGATGGGCCCTGCAATTCATCCGAACGCGAAAGTTACGCCCGTTAAAGTTGCCGACCATTAGGTGCTCTACTAGTGCTTAACGGAAACTAACGGAAAACCCAAACAACCCTCGACCCAACTTTCGAAAGCGCCACGGACCCCGAACTTCAAACTCTTCCCAAATGTCTTGCTTAAGTACGTCTCGGCCACTTGTTCTACATCAATAAGGTACCCATTTCTTTTAGCCTTTTCCCATGTACTCCCACCGCTTATCATTTGTGCTCGCGTTATCAAGCTGTTATCATGAAAACTTTTCTATTCTCCAATCACTTAAACATGTTTTCAAAAAATTTCAATGTCATCACCTTCACAAGAAGTGATCTTAGTGAAATTTATTATTCTTTTATGCAATTTACAATCATCATCTAAGAAATGAGTGGTTATCACCATGTAGTTGATATTATGAACCGATGTCCAAGTATCAGTTGTGATACTTACCCTTTGATCACCTATGACACTCTTTATCTTACTTTTTTCTATTGCAAATAATCACATACACGTGATGCCACTTTTTTCAGTTAAGAATCTTAACTCGAGGTTGAGCCTCTTTCATCATGTCTATAAACACTTTCCCTTCCACAACCCTAAATAGCATCTCATCTCTAAAGACATGGGGTGTCCTTTGCATTACTCAAGGAAGAGGCTCAAGGTTGGTTGAGAAGATTGTGTTGCATTTTTGGAATTTAATTTGCAAATGTTCACATGATTAGTAAAACCATTATTCCCATGATGTTTGCTATGAGTGGGAACTCTAGTTTTACAATAATTGCAAACATCGACAACATTAAACATTTCATTTTTTTCTTTTCTTTCTACTACTTTTCAACATGTGACCGAACAACTGTTGTTGTTTTTCTCTACCTTTTGGTTCCAACATTTATTACTTTCTCTGGGATTGTTGGGGTTGTGGAGTGAGACGATGCATCAGGTTGTACGATCAATGAAGGGCTATCAATTCCAGTAGAATCATCCATCGTCACCAAACCTAAATCAAAATAGAACAAAGATATTCAATTAATGTCTGCTTTGGGTAAATTACATCATTCTAGAGAGAGAGAACAACAATTCCAATATCACAACTAGTTATTCATAAAGAGATGAGAAATAAAAGTATAAGAATAGTAAGAAACTACAATAGCAATAAACACAAGATTAAAATATAACTAAATCGGGAGAAGAAAAGCTCGTCTCTTATGTAACTATCCAATTAGGAGCATCTATTGAATAATGCAACCAGACTTGAAAAGCATGCAAGTACTAGTAAACAAGAAACAAGCATAATTTGAAGGGAAGCCATAAGATCACTGGCTAGTGAAACAAAAGAAGTTAGCATCTTTAAATAAGTCTGGTTAGCTAACAACCATTGTATCTTTTATCGTCACAGAGATGCGCTTCTACAAAAGGTGTAAGTTATAGCTTAACAACTACATGAGAGAAGAGATCACAAAAGGGTGCCTCCTCTACAACAGCAGGAACAAGCTTTGAAACAACACCTTAAGGAGCATAAATCATGTTTGTTTTGGCTAAGTTGCATCATTCCACACATGCACATGCAGAGGACAACAGTTCCAATATTGTAACTTGTTCTCCAACATACTACTAAAACTCGTATACGAAACAAACACACATGACATACAACACTGAGAGAGAAATAAGCATGTATAAAGGGAGAGCTCGTATGAACACAAACAAATAGATATTAAAAAAAGGAAATCTAAAGGTTTATGCTGCTGCCTAGGATCAAACAAATAGATTTTTATATTGATAAATTTTTATGATGCCAAATATCAGTTTGGCATTCAACGTATAGTATAAATATAGGAATTCCCTATTGCTCCCGATAGTAATCAATCTCATCACTGGTTGCCCAACTTTCTGTGAGTAGTAGCAGAATTTTGTAAGATGAAAAACTAATTAATTTCGAACGTGTAGGAAGATAATAGGAAACAACAAACCCAACCCCAAAGACACGACTATACTTCTAATAGTCTGTATACTCAACTTTATTTGATACCATTTAGATCGTTGATCGTGGAGAAGGATGCAACTTCACTGTTACTAATTAATTATGTTTCAACCCAAAAGGTAAACCCATACCTCCCTACCCTGTTACCCTGCCATGAAACAGTTCTCCTGACATGGGATAGTTGTTAGCTATCACAAAATTCAAGTCATTCTAAGCTAGATAACGCTCAAACTCAGTGACAATTTTGTTTTCCAAGTTCCAATTCAGTTGTCCGAAAAGCTTTTGATTCAAGCTTGGCAAACGCAAAGTACATAAGAACCAACTGAGAACCCATTAAGGATTTTATTATTCTTTATCTTCTAAGGCCATGAAAGGAGAAATGGTTTATAAGAGGAACGACTTGAACCTTGCAGAGTTTAAAGAGTATGGATCTTTACCAAAAACTAACATTAGAATATAGGAGCTTTTGGGATGTCTCCACAATCGCTTACAGCCTGAATTAAGTTCGTCAATAAATAAACTAGCTGAGGCACCAAACATCATTGTCAAACTAATTACATGTATCTGCACCTTCAATGAATACTATCAAACACTTTATCTCCAAATCATAACAGGTCATTCATTAAAATATCTATAAAACACCCCTAAATAGTTCCTCCCTAGATACCAACCATTGAATACTGAAAAATCAGGTAAACACTTCATCACCTAAAAGGAACTGGCAAGAAAAATAAAGCAGCCATACAAGGACTAATGACTAGAGTCCCAAAACCATGAATATATCTTTCCAAAATTGCTACTTCTCAATTTTCATCTCTTACCCCAAAAAGGTTAAACAACTTAGGCAAAAGATCCTAGGGAGATGGAGAGAGAGAGAGAAAGAGCGAGAGATTGAGAGAGAAAGACTTATAGTCAGAGAGAGAGATACGGTGGCCAGAGGGGAGATGATTGGCGATTCGACGGAGTCGACGTTGAGAGAGAGAAGTGGTAAAGTTGAAGTTGAGAGAGAAGAAGCGAGGAGGGTTTGTGATTTCCTAATTCCTATGGTTTGTTTTGTTTAATGAGAGACACACACACACACTACAAGTCTACACGTACTGTACAGTGTACACTCACAATAAGTCGGGACGGGTTAGGAATCTCGACGGAATTGGTAATTATTCTGAATATCGTCCCGAAATATGTCGAGACGGGAAAGATCTTGACAAAGTCGGGATCAGAATTATGTCGGATCGAAAAATGT
The DNA here is from genome assembly GCA_013146195.2 of Codonopsis lanceolata. NCBI lineage: Eukaryota > Viridiplantae > Streptophyta > Magnoliopsida > Asterales > Campanulaceae > Codonopsis > Codonopsis lanceolata. The sequence continues at coordinate 11,360 of JABEVN020003970.1, read as the reverse complement.
CGTGTCAGGATCAGGTCGGATGTCGGATCGGGTCGGGAAAAGCAGGATTTTTGCCGACCCTAGCTTGTTAGCCTCATCCTTCAATTAATTATTTTTATCTATAAGCAAAACAAAAAAAAGTTACTTACTTTGTGTGAATGCTCGAGAAATGAAAATGTGTGTTGAATCTGCCGATAGCACAAATCCAGATGGCACGGCCTTTTAGCTAAAGCTCAGTCCAAAGTCCCAAACATATTCACTTCCCAAGTCCGGTTGCACGCATATTCGGCCTGATAAATGTACTTCAATTTTTTGTTGTTTTAGAGAATTTGGACTTTGGAGTATTGAAGACAGTCAAACTCTTGTCATGGACCCACATACGAATCGAACCAGATTGAAATAATTTCGGGTCGGTACACTTTTCTAAAATTGTAATCGTTCCAATCCTCTATTTTTTTATTCAACTAGTAAAGTAATTTTTCAAAATTTTGTTTCAAAAATGCCCCGAGTTTGTTTCGTCCTATCTCCTTATCTTTCAGTCTCTTCTCTGACTTTCTCACTCTTCCCCATCTTAAACCAGACAGAATATAGCCATAAGTACTGGACATTTTCTTATATTGAGTGGTTTTCCTTTGCTTAAGTGATTGATAAACAAAAACCAGGTACAGGAATCAACAAAGGAAATCAACGAATACAAAACAACACGGAGGGATGATATGAACAACGGCACCAATGTTAACGATAAGAGCACCTTCCATGGGAATTACATATTTGAAGAAGAAGAGCACCTTCTATGGCAATTGGTAGACTTCAATCATACATTCCAATGCAATACATAGAGCTTGGGCCTTACGTAAATTAAATCCAAACTTTTCGCACATGATGTGGGCGTAGTTGCCTATGACGGTCGTCGTTTCGGCAGTGGCCGATGTTTTTCCTTGGGCTATGATGCTTAGTTTCCTTGGGCTGGCGTCGTTTGGGAAGTTGCCTATGATGCTTAGTTTTCAGACCTGCCTTCAATGTAGGAGTCGTTGCCTATGATGTGAGCGTCGTTTGGGCAGTGGCCAATGTTTTTCCTTGGGCTATGAAGCACCAACACAGATAATCTAACACAACATAGAGTATTAAGAACTTACGACACCAATTTAATGCATTGTACCTCTTGAGAGGCACAATTTTCTGCATTGTACCTTTTTTGGAGTTGCGATGTTTACCTCGTCGGCTTCAATGTTTGCGTCGTAGGCTCTGATGTTTACCTCGTAGGCTTCAATGTTTGCGTATTTAACTCATGTAACTGTAAGTAAGGATAACTGTAACTCATGTATGCTTCAATGCTTACGTATCGTCAATGCTTGTGATTGACGATAAATTTTGGCCATGGAGATTTATACAGCCTACACCCATTCAGCTGCAAGGAACGGAATGAACTGTGTTCCAGTTAATGAGATTGTTATTAGGGGAGGAAATGAATTTCTTGAACTCTAAAAGTACGTTTTGGATTTACAGTGTATGTTTCCTATAAAATGAAATGTATGTTTATATCCATTTGATTCTCTTATATGATTTTGAAAAACGAAAAAAGAAAAGAGATTGATATATATAGGCTTAGTTGGTGTAGACACTCCAATTTCGTACCCCTGATATATAACTCTGGCATGTGATATAAAAAACTGTTTAAACTTAACAAAATGTCAAGTTGCAGGGTTGAAAATGCAAAAGGAGAAAGTAGGATGCATGAATAGTGAACTGCAGGGGGGAAAGTGCGGAAAAATAAGGAAATTTTGCACCTTGGCGCCGTGCCACGTGGCCTTGGCGCCTCGCCAACTAGCTGTTTGGTCGCGCCAAGGTCCTGAATAGTGCCCACTTCGTTAACGCATTGTATAAAATGGCAAACGCGCGGTACAAGCTGATGAAGCACAAATCCAACTATAAATAGAGGTCCCCGGCTACGCTTTGAGACAGAACTCTTCGACGAAGGCTTGAAGCCCAGAGTTACTCTGCCTAAATTTTACGCGGTGTGCGATCCCCTCCTCCCATAAAGCCTCAAAACCCTGTCAAACCTCCTCCAAACACAAATCCAACCAGTTAAAGTGATCCATAGCCCTTTAGTTTGGTATCCACCATATTTCCTCGGCCGAAAAACCATAAAGTAAGCCGTTACTCTACCCGAGTAAATAGGCTGAAATCACCCCAAATAAGTCGTTATTCCGCCCAACCAAATAGGCCAAAACCACCAAAACTAAGCCGTCATTCTACCTAAGTGAGTGAGCCAAAACTACCATAAATAAGCCGTCACTCTGCCCAAATCACATCAACAACAGCAATAAAAGTCTCCCTCTCCCGAGAAGGACATAGCGAGCACACTACCGCTCTAAAAGGTAATAGCCTTTAAGGGCGTTTTATTTATTTACTTATTTATTTATTTATTTTTTATAAAAAGTTGTTATTTAAATCCGGCCCAATGTAGTCAATATAAGCCGTTGTGCTGCCCGAATTAGATTAGGAAATATTATGTAAAAGAGTCGTTATAATGGCCAAATATTTTTAAAAACATTTGTAATTATTGTAAGGAAATGGCTGCACGTCCGTAAATAATGTAGCCACGGATGTATTTGTTTTATTTTCCTGTCTTTAAATGTTTTATTTATTTGCTAAATAAATATAACAATAAGCATAATTTAGCCAAAAACTATTTTTGAGACCGAAAGGACGAATTGGGTGCCTAGCATCTTCCCTACTCGTAACTTAGCCTCCGAACCCGTTTTCTATCTCTGATTTTCTTTTTTTCTGGTTTTGCTTTATTTTTGCCTTAAAATAAAGATGGCGACTCTAAAACTTTTTGGATCCAGTGGGGTCTCACAACACTCATTCTTTGCATTTTTCAGTTTTCCCCTAAAAAGGGGAGAATGAGAATGGAAGGGTGATGTATTCCCATATCCCGATATCCCCTAAACAAGGGATAACTTGATGCGGGAAACCCAAAGCTCCCATAGTAATCCGAAACGGGCCATAAGGCTATTTTTAATAAAATCCATAGTGGGGGCGTCGCAATATCCTTTTTTTGCACTTTTCTGTTTTCCCCTAAAAAAGGGATAACTTGATGCGGTAAACCACAAGTTCCTATATTTGATTAAAAATTAACTAAAGGCAACCGAGGCGCATTCCAACGCGCTATCATAGACATCATTCCTCTCGCACTTTTGATTTCGTCCTCCCCTAAACAAGGGAGGGTGGAACGAGAGCAGTGATGTCCCGCATCCGCACGTACGCGCACCCCTAACCAAGGGTGCGCGGGGCACGGGCGCAGTCCCGGGAACCCACTATGGCGACTCTGCTGGGGAGATCGTTTTATTTTAAATAAAATGGAGGGCTAGACTCATAAAACAAAAACTTTTTTTTGTTTTTCTTTATTTCTGGCTAAAGTATGCTTGTTATATTAATTTATGCATTTGAATATTGCGTTCCTATACATCCGTGTCTATATTTGTGGATATGATCCTCCATCTTGCAGCAGTTTCGTTCCGATAACTGTTACAGGTGTATTTAAAAATATTCTTTTAAATAAAAAAAAGAAAATCAAAAAAATTTGCAAAAATAAAAAAAAAAATATATATATATATATATATATATATATATATATATATATATATATATATATATATTATCTTTGTTACAAATAAAAATTCCGAGCAGCACAATAAAAGGGCCGAGGCTTTATTTTAATATTGCTTTATTTTCGGCTCTATTTTATTATTTCTTTCTGTTTATTATTCTTTTTTTTATTATTCCGTTCAATTTGTACATATCTGCATTCATTCTGTCATTTTATTTTGGGGACATAGGACCAAAATTTGTAATTAATAGGGATAGATAGTTTCCCCACTTTTCTTTTTATTTCTTAATATGGTGTGCTTGCTTGCTTGCGCTCAAATTAAAAAGCCGAAAAAATCCACACGTAACAGCAAGACATGCCATATCGACTATTATATTTCTCTGTTTATATATCTGTAAATGAATAAAGATTTTATTGCTTTCTAGATACCGCACACACGCACACGCATATATATATAGGTATATATTCCAAACTGTTACCCTACACCATGGCCAGCCTACCCCCTGCATGAGCGAACGCTAGAATGCATATAGATTCTCAGGACACTTCATAGACCAACCGGTTTTTGCATCTTTGAATTGTGAGTCAGCCCCTGTCAATATATATATATATATATATATATATATATATATATATATATATATATATATATAAAGGAAAAATGCGCAAGTTTAAAAAAATGATGAAAATAAATTGCGCAACAAAAAAAAATATAATGATAAATAAACAGGGGCTGATTTATTATTCCCTGATGCTTGCTTGACCTAGACCATTTGGAATGGTGGATCCTGGAAAGAATATAGGCCCTTCGCCTGGGATCAGTCCGATCTTGGGAGTCGAAAGGCGGGTGGAATACGTTGGTCCTATACTGAGAAAGAATCCACTTGTTCCAGGGAAAAGTCCTGAGATCGCTGTCAAAATAAAGCGTGTGCTTATCCAGGTCAATTGTAGGGAACAAAAACAAATAATAATAAAAGAAAATACTAATAAAGGCACGTACTCAAACCCGAAGCCTTGACCAAATTTCTTCGATACCTCCAAACCCATTTTCCCCAGAAACCTGACCCAAATTTGGAAATGCAGAGATAGTAATGGGCCTACTGGCCGGTTGATACGGGAAATAAGCGCGTAAATCGCAACTGAGGTATCGATATCGATCGAATAAAGGCGTAATCGATTCGAAGGAACATATCCGAGCGATTTGGCACGAATGGCGATGCATGGGTGCAGTCCGGGGCTCCTGAGTGCGCTTACTCGGCAATGCAAAGCGGTGGCTAGACCGAATCTGATGCACGACATGATCGCTTGCTAAGCCAAATAGCAAGTCTTATACAAGGTCCAAAATCCAAAGTGGTGAGGTGAACTCTTCCCTAGCCCCCAGAAGCATCAACCCCATGTGCCTCCAAACCCAACTCCCAGCCAAACACTAACCCACCAAATATAGCCACTACCCCAAATCCCAATCCTCCACCAAGTCCCTACTACCCAAATATCAGCCCTTACCCGGTCCTATCCTTCATATCCTTCCCCAAGCACCAAAATTCCCCAAAGCCCAAATGACCTCCCTTTTCCCATAACCAACCCACTCGAGCGACCCACATATGGACCCACAAAGTTATAACCCGCCAGCCAAGTTACCACTTATTTACCTTATAATGATCCATGCCCAGCCGAGACCATCAAAATCCACCTACCCAAAATCCACCTACCCAAAATCTATATCCTACCCAAGTTCCACACCCAAAATCTTTATCCTACCCAAGTTCCACCTCACCCGAGAATCCTTATCGGCCCAAAATCCTTACCGGATATCGCGAAATTAACACCTTCCTAATCCGGTAGGTATATACCAAAACCAACTCCCCGACCACCAAAATGGAGGCCGACATGGAAAATATAAAGGCCATGGTACTCAAACTTATCAACAAAGGGAACTTTCTACGGACGCGACATTACAACTGCGGCGATGTGCCTTTAAAATTCAAAATGTCCGACATAGAAAAATTTGATGGGATGGATGCCTTATATCCCACTTAAAATCTTATTCCACCGGCATGCGATCAAGGGAGCTAGCTTTGAGGCTATGGCTTCCAATTTTCACCTCACCTAATAGGGGCGCCAAACAATGGCTAATGTTGTCCGATAGCGGCACCATGAATACGTGGGACCGATAGTCAAGCGTTCTGAAAGGTACAAAGACAACTCCAGTCCTGAAAATAGAAGGGACCTTAAGTCGTGCACCCAGAGGGAAAAAGAAACATGTGCTGCGTTCGCAGTCAGGTGGAAAAGAAAGTTGACTCAGACGTTTGACAGACCTGATTCGGCCGAGTCATGCAGAATGTTCATCAAAAACCTCTAGCCCATTTACTTGGAACACATGCGGTATCTCCCCTACACCAATTTTAAAGAAATACTGGAAATAGGAGCCCGTATTGATGAAGATATACGGACGGGGCAATTACAAGTCAATACGCCTCCCAGCTCTTTCTGTTACTCTAAAGGAAAGACAGCCGCAGCCACACCAGCACCAACCGTTAATATGGTAGGGAATGCATCAGCCACTTTTCCTACCCAAAGTTATGGCACTGTTCCATGGTCTTATGGAACGGACAGGTCTGTCAACGCAGTCGGAGGGAATAATGGTCCGAACAGAAATTTCAGAAATCCGAACCTGCATTATGATGAACAACAAGCACAAGGAGTGTTAAAGCTCATGGAAAATTATAAGTCACCAAACCCCCTGCCCAGGACTTGGAATCATGCCCAGTACTGTGAATATCATCGTTGCAGTGGTCACCTCACCGATAAATGTTATATACTCAAAGATGCTATCCAGGATCTTATAGATGATAAGGTTATTAAAAAGCCTCCTCCCAGACCAAATATAGTCAATAACCCTCTACCTCAAATCAACATGATAGAGGTTGATGAAAATTTTTGTGCGCCCGAGTTCGAAACAAATAAACACGCATTACCATATATCATTGTTCCTTTCTTTCCATCCTCATCCATAAAAGAGCCTAGCTGCAATATGCTCTCTTGGGACACTATCCTGGGTAGCCAAAATACTGGTAATATTGAAAAAGCCACTTGGGTCGGTGGAGATGTTAGCCACCTTACCCGATCTGGCCGAGCCTACCAACCAAACCTGAAAAGAGGTGATCACTCTAACAAGGACCAAGCAACAGCTTCCTGGGCATGATAGACAGAGGCACTAATTATGGAAAACTCCTTGCTGAGTTTGAGTTTATTTCTAATAAGCCTCTACAGAACTAGTATACTACGATCGGCCCGTTTTTGACGCCCGCAGATTTGGTGGACCGCTTCGGATATATTATCCCTATTCCTTTCCCTAGAGTTGGTCATCTACCGATCCGCACCCTAAAGTTGAGGATCTCAAACCCCAGGTCCTCAATAATGTAATAAACCCTGTACGGTTTGCTTTTAATAATAATCTAAATGTCTTTGCTTATTTCTTAGTTGCACCTACATTAAAAGATGCATTAAATAATTATAATGATGAGTCATTTAATGAAAAGGACCCAAAAGATAAAAGTTATTTGCTTGAGCTTGTAAAGTCAGTAAAGCACCAGGAACAACATCATTCATCAACAACAACTGAAGACTTATCCACTATCAATCTGGGGCTGGACAATGAAATCAAAAAAAATCAAAATCGACAGCTACCTGCAAGGTTCTGAAAGGGTAACACTCATGGATCTCCTCAAAGAGTTCGTGGACATATTTGTCTGGTCCTATAAAGATCTGTCGGGGGTAGATGCAGCCATAGTCGAACACCGGATCCCCATATGTCCGGATGCTCGGCAGATCAAGCAAAAGCTCCGTCGGATTAAGCCGGAATAGTCACTACAAGTTAAAAAAAATCATGAAGCAGCTACCTGTCAATTTCATTCGGGCAGTAAAATACCCAATCTGGCTGTCCAATATAGTGACTGTTCCCAAGCCCAACAGGAAGGTTCGGATCTGCATAGATTTTCGCGACCTCAACAAAACATCGCCCAAAGATGACTTCCCTCTACCCAATATCAATATTGTGGTAGACGCCGTTGCTACTCACAAAATAAGATCCTTCGTCGACGGCATGCTGGGCTATAGTCAAATCAAAGGCAGCAGGAGACCAAGAAAAGACCTCATTCACCACTCCTTGGGAGACCTACTGCTATCATGTCATGCCATCTGGCCTAAAAAAATGCTGGGGCTACTTATCAAAAGGCTGCTACCACTCTCTTCCACGATGTGCCGTATATTGTCAAAAAGATCCGGTCAGGAGATGTCGTACTCCTCACAAGCTAGGAAAAAGAAGACCTTGTTCAGCCCTCCAATCTCAACGAGCTTAAAAGGTATTATGCTTGAGCCACCATATCTGGAAAGTGCTTCCTTCTCCAGCTCGCTAGGCTGAAACCCGAAAGGGCGGCCTAGGCAAAAATTAGAGCAAATAAAAAAATAAATAAAAAAAGGAAGAAATAAGGACTCGCTAGGCTGAAAACCCGAAAGGGCGGCCTAGGAAAAAATTAGAGCAAATAAATAATAAAATAAAATAAAAAAGAGAAATAATGGCTCGCTAGGTTGAAAACCCAAAAGGGCGACCTAGGCAAAAGTTAGAGCAAAATAATATATATATATATATATATATATATATATATATATATATATATATATATATATCAGGAGAAAAAAGGGGAGGGAAGGCACTCTTTGAAACCTCGGCATCCTACCTCCATTCTTCAGCATGCAAGGGGGCTCGACTAACAGAAGAAAAAGAAAAACCACGACAGAGGCTCACATTAAAACACTAAAATATAATATTACAGGTGTAACGACCGAGCAGGTCCAGCTACGTGTAGCCCACCACACTGGCCGCGAGCGCACCTTGGGTCATCGAGGCCACGCCTGCAACCCAAAGTCCATGGATGATGTTGGTACGAGTAGCGCATGACTATCTTATAAATCAAGCACAAGTCTCACATCTACCCGATGTGGGATTGGGGTATTACAATCTCCCCACTCAAATCCTTGGCGTCCTCGTCAAGGCTAAATGCATTCCCGAGGCGATGTAGGAATCAAGAGGTGGCTCGTCACGGGGATCAAGAGGTGGCTCCCACCTTCTGCGGTGTAGCACTTTGGCCCGCACAACACTTTGTTCCCACATTTCCGGCCGGGACCCGCTCTGATACCATTTGTAACGACCCCAAAATTTGGGCCCAACTATAGGGCCCACATTATGGCCACAACACCAAAACCTCAAAAAATCATATTACAACCCAAACGTAAAAATGTGCCTTCCACTTTAACATCAAATATTCTAACACAAATCCCTTAATAAAATTTACTTACAATAAAACATAAGTCTAAAAATAAATCTCCCAAAAATATCCAATTAACAATTCTAATATGAATTCATAAAATAACAAAATTCTAAATCTTCAATTGGACCGAACCGAACCGAATTGTTCATGTTCCCGTTCTTTACTTATGTCCTGAAAGAAAAGGATTTAGGAAAAAGGGTGAGCGAACAAAAGCCCAGTAAGTTCATATACAACCCCTCCGGTTTCTAAGGAGGAGTTGACCAGGAAGAAAAGTCAAACGAAATCTTGCAATCAAATAAAGAATTTATGGATATGTCAAAGGAGTTATTTTCTAGATATCCACAAGATTAAATACATGAAGAATGATTAACAATTTCACAAGAATCAATCAGAATCAATATCAAATAATTAGGAAGATGTTATGATCACATAAGCGGTCATTTTAGACCAAACAAAAGTGGTTCCAAGGAACCCAAATATCAAAAGTACCCCAAAGGGGTCAAAATCAAAAATGGTATATCCGGATTACCCCCACCATAGTTCCTATGGTGTAATGTCATATGAGCCAAATGGTCATTCAAATTTTCTTAGTGATCATAACGGAGTATTTCAAAAATATAATAATTTCAAATCCAACAAAATCAAATACTAGTGATGACCGAATAAAATGTCACACATCGAATTCAAACAATTATGAGATTCATAGGGTAATATTAAAATTAAGAATAACGAAAGAAAAGCAGTTACGTGATTTCAAATTCAAAAAACCAACCCCAAAGGTCGGTTACACTGCGTTTCAAAGAAAGGTAATGCCAAGGAAAAATAGCGGAAGCCTAACATTTTGGAATTTAGCATTCAAAATAACCTAAATGACGTATAATCCCTTACCTTAGTAACGCTGTGAAAATAATCCGAGCACAATGTACCGCTACCCGCGCTTAGCCGAATCTAAATTAAAAATACAAAATATAATTTTAACTTTAGGGACCTTTAAATAACATTAGCAAATTTAAACTATAATTACTCACTTTTAATATATATATAGTTAATGAAACTATTAGGAAAAGTTAAACAATTTTTAGTAATTTATGTTTTCCCCATCATTAGTCAATATCAGTACCCATAATTGCACTTCCATTGCCATGCATTTCTCCACCTACAATTTTTGTCTTACCAAATAGCCAAGATTTAAGTTGTGAAACCCAACATGCAACGTACTGACCAAAGAACTTAAGAAACATTTTTGTTTAGATAATTCTCTTAATTTCGCATAGAGTCCCCATATCACACTTGACTTACCCAAACTGCAGAAGCATTTCCTCCCCAAAATGCTTAGAAAAGAAAACATTCACCTTATATATTATTGTCCATGGAACCAGACCACCATGGTATTACTTCTGTTTGAAAAACAACTCTTGAAGGGGGTATTGGCATGAACAATACCTCTTTAATATTTCTCAAAAATTCCTTTGTCATAATGGCTTTTGGTACCCACATATCTTCCCCAATAATTTTCATACACTGACTGATTTGTAGAACTAGATAAAAATGGTGACAAGCAAGACCACCAAGAAAAACAATAGCTGCAATACTAAATGATGCCACTGCAAGTGTTTCTGCCTGGTTCTGTATGATGCCAAAAAAAACTGCTGCCAATTCGCATTATCACCAAATGAATTCTAAGGTATGAAAAGGCAAAGGTGTAGATGAAGAACAATATTTTTGGCAGTGACCCATAATCTTTGGTAAAACCAATAATTTCTCAGTCCAAAGTATTGACCAAACCAAGGCAGTGGTGTTCAAATTTCCCAACACAAATGTCAAGTACTTGTCTACTAACCAAGTGTTAGTCAAACAGAAGGAATAAAGAGTAAGGTTAATCTAGTTAATTTATCCTACAAAATTTTGCAACCAGATTGGATAAACTGCTTCTTCACCCACGCATTCAACAACCCATTTAAATTTCTTGATTTATAGTCCACTGTATTCATACACATACGTAATCAATAGATGAAGCAATATCTTACCTAAATAGACGATTCTTCCCTTTGTGTTCTTGCCCAACCGTGTGTCGATGCGTCGGCGGTCCTTCCACCCGGAAAACTCGCAAACAACTTCCTCCGTTACTCTGTCTCTTGCTCGCCTCACTTTGGGGAAAATCCCTTGCTCCAATAGCTAGCTCTCTCTCTCTCTCTCCTTCTCTAAACTTGGTGTTTTGGAAGATGTTTCTTTTCATCTCTCTCCTGTTTTATTCAAGAAGAAGGAAATTATCGGTTCCCTTGCCGAATGGTTTGTCTTCCCCGATTCATCTCCCTTCGATGCCATTTCCGTCCACTCTGTTTCTCTCTGCGTCTTTCCCTTTTCTTTTCCTTCTTTTATTTATTATTATTAAATTATCTTTTTGCTTTGATTATTATTATGTTAACATTTTAATTGTTTTT
>JABEVN020003969.1:0-16158 GCA_013146195.2 Codonopsis lanceolata | reverse complement strand
CTCGAAGCCAACCTATAGGTCCCTCTTTTCTGAGGCTAGTTATTACGAATGGACCTCGATTTGGAGACAACTTATTTACGCCGCCTTTACTTTTGTGGCTTCAATCTTTCTCATAACCAAATCTCAGGCCGAAGGTTCTCGATCTAACTTTTTGTCATGGTGGATCTTCGTAAGCTTCTTGTAGTTGATCATTACGAGTCGGGCCTCAGTCGCCTTTCTTGAGGTTATCGAGGTCGGCTGCTGGATAGATCATTTGTTGTTGGTCGAATAAAGTAACTTGAATGGTAGGAAGGGCTAGCTTCATTTGAGCCATTGCTTCCGAGAAGCCATATGTTAATGCAAGCGGGGTTTCACCGAGTAGATCCTCGCGCCGATGTTCTAATTCCCCGGCCACGATTGGTAGCTGTTCCAACCAACTTCCCTTTCTCGTCTAAATTTAAGCTTCAAAGCGTGCATGATCCTCTTATTCCGGCACGCGGCCATTGCCTAGCGGATGAGCTACAGAAGACGTGCGTTGTTTAACGTTTAGCCGTCACGGCTTCAGCGTAAATTTTTTGGAGGAGTGCGTGCGTGGTCGAGGAAGCGATCATCAGGAAGTCGAAGCGGCAAAAAATCTGCTCGTAGGTAAGCTTTGATTGCGATCCTCGGTTATGCTAGCCAGTGGCTTTGCTTCTATCCATTTGGTGAAGTAATCGAGCCGCTACGATCACATACTCGCACCCATACTTTGCTTTGGGAAAAGGACCAATAAGATCGATTCCCACAGCGTGTCGAAGGGCCGAGCCGCCCTTCTGGGAGTTTGTAGGCAGGGTATGCGGAATGTTTGCAAATCTCGACATTTATCACACTTCACTTACATATTCCACTGCGTCTCTCCTCGTACTCAATAGTAACCGTGGAAATTCATTTTGTGTCGAAGGGGTCCTCGGCTCGAGGGTGTCCTCCACTTTCGCCCTCGCCCAGACTTACGCTAGCAAATCATTCACCATTTACGGTCTTATGCATCGAAGGAGAGGCTTAGTATTCGGCCGCTTGTAAAGCATGCCTCAATAACCGGTATCTACATGCTCGGTTTTCGATGAGAGGCTTCATTCTTCCTTACGGTAAAGTACCCCTTCGATGTAATCTTTAATGTCGATCCAACATCTTGTAGTTTCATCGGCGACCATAATTTCTTCATAGCTAATGGCTGGGATCACGAGGAACATAAGCTCAATACTAGGAGGGACCTCTTCGGCTTCCGGATGCAACTTTAGAGATGATCCTTTCAGGGAATTTCCCTCTCTAAGGATGCATTCTAATTCAGTGCTTGAAACGAGTCAGCAGTGCTTGTGCCAATTCTTTGATATTGCCAATATTGGGTGGTTTGCCGTATTCACCCGGTGTTTGTTTTACCACCAGCGAGTATTTGTAGAATCACTTATTTTTCAGCCCAGGCTAATGCGAGCTCGATTCAGCGATCGAGGCTTCATACTCGGCACAGTTGTTCGATGTTTTGAGCGGAATCTTACGACCATGTCGATTTCTCTAAATACCAGCGTTCCGCTCCTTTCCTTGCTCCTGCGATCCATCTACAACAAGGTCCATATATAAGTGGCCTTGTTTTCGTTTTCTTCGGCCGTAATGTCGCTTCCATGTTCGGGGTGACTTGTAGAGCATTTTCTTGCTCGCCTTACGGCCGAGTAAGCGAGGTCTCGGCTATGAAGTCGGCCAAGACTTGCTTCGGATCGTTTTTTCGGCCTCGCATGGCGATGTCATACCGAAAGTTCTCCCGACCACTTGACATCACGCGCCATATCGGGTTTGTGCATAATTTTCTTAAAGGAAAATCGGTGTACACTATGATCGCGTCTTTGGAAGTAAGCTTTTAATTTTCGGCGCGGCAATGATCAGCGAGAACCAATTTTTCAACTTCCAAATATCTCCCTTCCACGTCGTAAGTGCATGAGAAGCGTAGTAGATCGGCCTCACGAATGTTGTTTTCCTCTCGGACCAAGGCTGCGGCGGCAGCGGAAAGTCGATGCGACAATAAATATACAACTTTTCCTCGGGTATTGGGATCTTGCGAGGAGTGGTGGTCGGCCTAGATACTACGAGTTCTTCAAAAGCTCTTGTGCAGATCCTTTGTCCACTCAAATTTTACGCCTCCTTTCAATACCTTAAAAAGGGTAGGCTCTTTTCGGATTTGGCGATGAAGGCGGTGAGAACCGTGATCGACCATTTGTTGGACATATTGTCGAGGATGGTACATCCGTGGTCGCCGAGGGCTCTTATCTTTTACGGATTAGCCTCGATTCCTCTCTCATTCACCATATAGCAGAGGAACTTTCCCTCTGTCACACCAAATGCACACTTGGCGGGTTGAGCTTCATCTTGTTCTTTCGTAGATTTGAGAAGGTTTCTCTCAAATCTTTGGCATGGTCGAGAATGCTTCGTTTTGATAACCATGTCATCAATGTAGGCTTCCACATTTACGCCCGCTTGTTGGTCCCCGAACACTTTATTCACCATTCTACGGTATGTAGCCCCGCGTTCTTGAGGCCAGGCATCATTGTGTAGCAATACAACCAGCCATTTGCTTTCGAAATGCCGTGTGTGTGTAAATTCGACCAACCACATCGGATCGATGATATCTGAATATGCATCTACAAAACTTCGAGAATTTTGTGCCCCGATATGGAGTCCACAAGTTGGTCGATTCGGGGTAATGGGTACCAATCTTTCGGGCAAGCTTTATTTAGATCGGTAAAATCTACACACATTCGCCATTTCCCCGTTACTTTTTTTACCATAACTACATTTGCTATCCAGGTAGCATCTGAGACTTCTTTAATAATTTTGGCTTTCAACAACCGACACTTCTTCCTTGATAGGCATGCGTTTTCCATGGAAAAGATTAGGTGCCTTTTGTTGTATTGGGATGAAATGCGGGTCGATGCTGGCAGTGCGTAAGCGGCGTCTCGCTAATTCCCTCCATATCGTCAATCCTCGGCGAACACATCGAGCTTTCTTTTAATAGCTTGATGATCATTGCTTCGCTCTTCCTTGGGGATTTCTCTTCCTACTCGGACTTTACGCTCGGGAAATCGAGGTTGATCACAATTTCATCTAAATCGTCATTTGGCTCGATGGCCGGTTGGTGATCAATGTCCAAGCTTTCAATGGTGATAACTTTGGTGACTACCGGGCTTTTTGTGTGCTCTTCGGTAGCCATTGTGCCGACTAGGAGGTCGCCTTTTTTCCCTTTCTTGAGCGAGCTGGCGTTCCCAGCTCGCTTATTCCATGGAAACGACAAACTGGCGTTCCCAGCTTGTGTCTCAGGTCCCTTGTGCGAGCTGGCGTTCCCAGCTCGTTTTAACTGCTATGCTTGGGTTGGTTCAGGAAATGTCGGTATTATTTCCTCTTCTGTTTCTCGACTTCTTTTGGTCGACCTGCTGATTTCGACCACCTCTCCCTCGGGCAAGGAAATCACCACCTTTTCTTTTTGGGTTTTCTCCTTGTAGATATACTCCAAAGTACTTGAGGCATCATTCAAGACCATTCCGATCCCCTTTTCAGCCGGATACTTGATTCTTTGATGGGCCATGGATGCGACCATTTGAAATTTTGTGCAGGAGGGTGAGCCGGGATGGCGTTATATGGGGATGGCAGATCGAGCACTAGAAAATCAATCTCCTCCGTTCGAGGAGTATTGGTTTCTTCCCCGAGGATCACTGATAACGTGATGATTCCTTTGACGGCCACCTTGTGCCCTGTGAAACCCTCTAACTGTACGCCGCTCGGTCTGAGGTGGGCGTTCCCCAGCCCCATTTCCTTAAAGCATGCGTAATACAGGATATCCCTTCCTGCTCCTGTATCTATGAGGACCCGTTTCACTTCGCTATTATGAATCCTCATCCGCAGAGTCAAGGGTTGTTGTCGAGCAGTCTGGCTAACTGCGAGCTCGCCAGGCCAGAAGGTAATTCCTCCCGCTTCATCAGACCGTGGCATCATGTGAACCACATGCTTCAAATTGTAAATCATGTTTTTTAGCTGGGTTCCACTTGGTGCCGCCTCCCTGATCGTGTTAATCACGTTCCTTGGTCCTCCGTTATCTGGCCGAGGATTTTGATGTCTTTCTTGCTCTCTCGGCCTATCTTGCTGGTCATTTCCCCTTCGCTCAAACCTCCTGAGCTCGCCCCTATCTATCAATTTCTGGATGGCCTTTTTCAGATTAATGCAATCCTCGGTCGTATGGCCGACATCTTTATGGTAGGCACATCGTTTGTTGGGGTTGCGAGGATCAGTGTTTCCTTGATGGGTAAGGTCTACTAATTTTATCCTGACGAGCAAGGACATTCATGATGTGCTCACGGCTGGCATTGAGTGGTGTCCGGTCAACATCGTCCCACGAATTTTTCCCTCGATTGTCCTCCTCCTTATTACTCGATCCTCGACCACCTTTGTTCGAGTGGTCCTGCTCTTTCTTCTTTCCCTCTTTCTTCTCATTGCCTTCCTTCTTCGCATCTTCGGTATTGATTACCCGAATTGCGTGGGCGTACATTTCCCCGACCGAGGTTTGGTCGCGCAGCATCATTTCCTGCCTCATCAGTCCCTGTTGTAGGCCGGAGATGAAGCACATTTGTCGATTCCTCAGAAATATACGGATTATCACGGTCTACCATGGCCATGAACTACGTCCATGTAGAGTTGGTTGGATTCATTAATCCTCTGTTGGATCCCAAGGTCGGTTTGCTTCTTTGGTGGAGTCTGCCGAGGCGAAGCGGTTGACAAACATCTGCCTAAATTCGTCCCAACTTTCAAGGAATCAATGGCGGGCACGTATACCATTTCGAGCCTTCCCTTTCAATGTCCCATAAAATCTTTCCCCGGGCATCCTCGTCTTCGGGAAGGCAAGCTGCGTTCATTTTCACCTCAAGCTTGTCATATGATCTGACATTGGTGAGGCCTTGGTATGGCTCGAAAGTAGGAATCTTTTTTATGCGGGAGGGAGCTTTCCTCATTCTTTCTTGGAGCAGGGCCATTCTTGGCGGGGAGGCAATAACATAGGTTTTCCCTTCTCCATGGCCTCTAATCGGCCTTTCAAGAATTTGACCTCTGCTTTCGGCGGCGAAAGCAAAGAAGGCTTATTGGTCGATACGTACCTCGGTGGTCGGCGTTCAGACCACTCTTTGGGTACCACTGCTCGCATTCTTTGGGAATGTGTGCAATGCCCACATGTTCTATTACTGTTTGCTTCTTTCCTCGGCTCGGATTCCCCTTCCTCGCTCCTTTCGTGCTTCGCCCGGGGAGGCGCTTGACTCGTTGGAAATGTTAATCGGCTTTGAACAGGCTTAGGTGCTTGCTCGCCCGCTTGCTTTCTTTGGACCTTCTTTGGGCGGGATATAGCTTCTCCTTTCCTTCCCTTTTGAGGTAGCGTCGTGTATGGTCGGGGTTCGCTCGTTTTGAGGCTTAATCGTAGCCGTTATCTTTTTGGAGCTCGAACATCTTGAGCTCGGCCTCTTGAATTCTGCGAGGTAAGATTTACGGCGTTCCCGAATTTTACCTCTCGAGGGCTTTTCTTGCTCGGTGGGTCCATCCCCCTCGGATTCGAGGTTGATCCACTTGAGTTTCTTCGTCTCGTTGTGCACGACACTCGGTGACTTCTTTGTTGCTTTTGAGGTCATCGGTTCTATATCCACCAGATTAATTTGCTTCTTTGGTGAGGGTGGTAGTTTGTTCGCTCTGATTGGTTTTGCTTGGTAGAGATGCGTTGATCCATTGATTATGTATTCGTACTTTAC
Organism: Codonopsis lanceolata; assembly: GCA_013146195.2. Classification (NCBI taxonomy): domain Eukaryota; kingdom Viridiplantae; phylum Streptophyta; class Magnoliopsida; order Asterales; family Campanulaceae; genus Codonopsis; species Codonopsis lanceolata. The sequence continues at coordinate 10,375 of JABEVN020003969.1, read as the reverse complement.
TTGTGAAGGTTCCGGCAGCGGAACCACTTGATCACGCCACGAGCGGGGTGGCCGGGGCGATCCACGTAATGGACTGGTAACGTGTCAGGGCCCTTGGTGGTCACGTCGGTGTAATGGAGGAGGTACCGATTTCTTGAGATATACGGGCTTGGGTTGATGATCTTTGTTGAGTGAGTACCGAAAGTAAGTCTACAGTTAGAGTCTTTGGGGGTTTCCCACTCTGACCCTCAGTGTGAGAGTCGATAACAAGGTAGTATATAGTATCTCTGGACTAGGCGTTCCATAACTTCGATCGGTGTATAGAGAGTAATCTCTTTGTGTGTATTGTCTATCACCGGCTAGCGGTATAATAAGTTTGTAATCTCAAGTTATCTTACCTTTCTTGAAGGGAAAGGCTTCCTTTTATAGTAGCCTAGATTTGGGATCATGATTGGTATGAGGGTCCCAGCGGGTGGGATTTGTTCCACAGTCGGCTTGGCGCGATTCTGAGTGGTCAGCGGTTGCGTATGCGATGAGGATTGTAGGCGGTTAAGTAAGCGATAAGGTATGGCGGCTTGCATGGCTTGCTTTCGGCTCTTGTGAGGAAGGCACACGGATGCTATGTACAGAGGCTACGAGGCTAAACTTTGTCTTATCCCGAGCGTCGGCCGAGCATGGGTGATCCTCGACCATATGGTCGGGATGCTTGATTCATGGTTACTGTCATGCTTTCGGCTAATTATGGTCGCTTGCATTTAAATCGGTTGGTCGGTGATTGTCGATGATAATGGGGAATGGTCTTCGGCCCTTGGTGGGACGGATCAAGTCTATTTGGAATCGCGTGGTCGGTCCACGTAGGGGGACCCAGGTCGGGTCCCATCAAGGTCATTGGTTTCAATTCCCATACTAACAAGGGGCCATAATTACCTATCAAAAAAAGTTGTTATGTTTCATTCTTTCATGATCATTTTGTATTTCAGAGGGTTGATTGTTTAATCCTATGTTTTGTGTTTTTCGAATTATCTGTTAAATTTGTTATTGCTTAGTAAAACTGCATTTACCCTTAATTGTTGTCTCATCCTTTCTGGTGGCGAAGCCTGGATTTTGTCAAACCGGCATCAAGATTATGTTAGGAGTAGACAATTACAAAGAAGTAATTGAATGTAGCTCAAATCGGGTCAAAATTATGAAGTACAATTTCAATTGCATAATTGCTAACCTTGGGGTGGGTTATCTGCAGGACAGTTTATGCACTGGGCTTGCTTGGTGACACCAGTGAGCATACTGAAAGTAACCGGGTGACTCGTACCATCGTATGTAATAGACATTTAGATAAACAACATTAACTCGCTTATATGGTTGATAATGATCGAAACAATACACGAGAAGTAATACAAATCTTTCCCATGGTTTCTAAAGCAATAGGCAAAATTGGTTCAAATTCACATGACTAGTAACTTTAACCACCGTAACACCAGAAACTTAAAATAAGAGTTGTATAATGAAAACACCAAGTAATGGAACTTTCTGACGCGAAGTGGAATTCAAATAAATTTGAGTGAAATCTACACCAAGTTCAACTTCTGCAAATGTGACCCCTAACATCCATGTCGCGGGGTTGTAGTTATTTCTGATCTTTGGGACCCTTGAGATGCCCTGTTTGAAAGATGTACTTAGTGAAATAAGTGAATAAACTTCCATTTCAAGATCAAGAACCATATCTTATGTGAAAAAAGGGTACAAAAAGTCCAAGACATGTGAACCGACCTCAAAGTATTCAATCACATTACTTCAGTGCTGACCCAGTGGTCTACGCCCCCCATTTTTCAAGAGAACTAGCTGCAACAAGTATAGGGGACATAAATGCAAATTTTCTTGACAAACCACAAATATAGAAGTGGATTATTAGTATATTTAAACTGCTTTTCCAGAGCTAATGATACACAAGTGATCATCAGAAGCTGCGACAATCAATTTGTGTATCGAGCAGCAATGAAAATATAAACACGTAGAACCTTTTACTGATAATAGGAATAGTTATGATCATTAATTTTGCCATCAATAGAAAAGCTATGATATTCTATAACCTTAATTTTCCATGAACCATTCATCAAAAGATACAAAAAAATAACTTCAATAAATACTCAAAATATACCAAAAAGGGACATGAAGACAAGAAAGTATCTGGAAAGATCATACATGCGACTACATGACACTTTCTTAAGCATTTACTGCTGATCAGAGGAGACCCCCAAAAAACACATCTCATTCACTGTTGATTCTCGTGTTGAGACTTGAGATACTATTTCTAGGATGTGTAAAAGTTATGCATTCAAGCATTCACGTGCTGAATTATGGAAGGCTGCTATTAAAGTAAACATTTCCAATAGAATCTAAGATATATATATATATATATATAATGACTAAGAAGTCATAAAATAGTATGTTTCCGCCAAAACCTTCTTTCCAAAAATGAAACATCTTTATAAAGCATTAAATGGCAAGTGCATATCGCTCTAGGGGTGTACATGGTTCAGCTTGGTTCGGTTTAGGCCAAAACCATGAACCGAACCATACCCCATCGGTTCCAAAAATCTCAAACTGAACCGAACCATCCAATGTTTGGAACCGAACCAAACCAAACCACTCGGTTTGGTTTGGTTCGGTTTGGTTTCATGGTTCGACAAAAAATTAAAGGTTTAAATCTCAATTTGGTCACCCTACTTTCAGCCAAAAGTCATTAAGCTCACTCTACTTTTTTTTCCCCAATTTAATCACTCTACTTGAACATAAATATCAAGTTCATCACTCCATCCAATTATTTTGTTGGAAACCTTAAAAAATTTATGAAAATCCAAAAATACCCTTACTAGCTTTTTTAACCTTACGGAATTCTTGGAACAATCGAGATGTCGGGTTAGGGACGGCGATTCAGCGGATTCCAATGTCTTAGGCATCACAAGCTCACTAGGGATCTCCCATCTCTTCTTCACCCTACAGCTTCCAGTTCCACATGATCTCACTGTGACATCAAATACTCCTCAAAGCCCCCCATGGCCGCCCGCTTTACATGTCGCCTCATCAACAACCCGGATCAGGATCGGCGTTGTTCATGGTAGCTTCGCCCTAACCTTCAAATCCGGCCAACACCGTGGCCCTCACATGTCTGCCCAACACGCCATCCTCCATCTCAACAGGGACGGCCCGGCAACAAGCGAACCCATCCGGCCCTCTCCACTTTCGTCCTCTGCTCCGATCTCCTCCGGATCCGGTCAAACCGCCATCTTCGCCGACCCCTTCCATTCCTGTTCTCCCCTCCATCTACACATCGATCTGTCACCCATCTCCTTACTAGCCGAATCTCCTTCCAGCCGGCCTCCTTCACTTAACCACTTATCGCCATCATCTCCAATCAGAATGGCTGGTGGTGAATTGTTCCCTGGATATGTAACACTGCCTTGCTGCATGAACTTCGTAGCCACCGCCCTCTCATTCTTTTCAAGATTATTTGCATTTAGCTTCGCCTTTTCAAGCCTCAGCAGTTCCAATCTCGATGCCAACCGACTAATCTGGCTCTCAATTTCTTCAATCTCTTCATCGATCTTCTTTTCTGATAACGGAACAAACCCAAAGATCTCCTAGAAAGGTATTAGGATGAATGACTCCGCGACCCAACGCCTTCGAGATGACGCGAACCTTGGAATTGTGAATGACGCCACAATTGGGATGACTCTCCAACTGATAAGTCGAATTCAACTATAAACAACGAATCCACGATGTTTATAATCCGAGCTTCCAATCCAGGACACTCAAATAATAAGACAATTTTCTAACCAGAAAATCAACTCAAATTTCATTAATCAAAATTCTCTCCCCAAAACAATGTTTAAGAATGCCTTTTTATAGGCTTACAAAATAAATCCTAATTCTTGTAGGACAAGAAAACTAATTAAAAGGAAACTCTAATTAAAAGGAAACTCTTAAATAAAGGAAACTCTAAATAAAAAGGAAACTAAAATTACTCAAATAATAAAACAGGAAAATAAACAAAAAGCGGCGGCCTTTTACGGAGACCTTGCGGTCGAGGTCTATGGACCCTTGCGTCGCAAGGTCCACCACGTTCCTCAATCTTGCTTCACATTCGAATCATATCATACTCTCCCTCTTGAAAAGGATTTGCCCTCAAATCCGCTCTTGGCCGATCATTAAAATGTCCTTTGATTCGAACTTGAGACCCATACCGTTGTCCATTCTTCCACCCCTTTTCCCCTGGATCAAATAACTCGTGATCTGAACACTTAACAAAACTTTCTTACCCTTACTCTCAACTAGCATCCTCCTTTGGTCTTCTTGCACTTGGCTTGGCGTTAGTGGTACGAGTGTGATTGGCTTCTGATTAAACACGAAGGAATATTTGTTGGTGAATCCATCATGCTTCACTTGCGATCATATTGCCATGGCCTTCCAAGTAATAAATGGCTTGCATTCATAGGAACCACATCACATAAGACTTCGTCCTCGTAGACTCTATCGACGAAATGTCACAAGCACTTGTTGCTCCACCTTCACTTCCCCACTATCATTCAACCATTGAAGTTTGTAAGGTTGAGGATGCCTTGATGTTGTCAAACCCAACTTTTCCACCATGAAAGTGCTAAGCGGCGTTAGTACAACTACCTCCATCAATAATCACACTACCAACCTTGTCATTGATGCGACAGGTGTGTGAAAGAGGTTATCGCGTTGATCATATCCTTCCTCCTTAGCTTGCATATTCAACGCGACAAGAAACCAAAGCCTCTAGATTTATAAAGTCCCCTGGCTTCAATGACTTCATGTTCATCATCCTCTTCTTCTACCACTTCATTGCCACGCACCACCATAACCCCACCATAACTTGTTGATTGGCACACTCACGCCAAGTGTCCCCACCCTTTGCACTTGAAACATTGCACTTCCTTAGACTTCAACCTGGGATTTTCGGCTTTCCCTTGGGCTCTTGGGGAATCGTAGCCACTTTTGCTTCGGGCTCAACCTTGTTTGCGATCTTATCTTGTTGTTGCACAGTTGAACTACTTGGGCGAGTGGTACTCCTCCTCTTTTCTTTGTTGCTCTATCTTGGCGCCATGTGCACCATTTCACCCAAGTCCTCATATTGGTGTAAATCAACATATACGCAATATTATGATTTAAACACGCGAGAAATCTTGTCATTGTTACTTCGGCATCTTCACCCAAATTGGCCCTAGCAAGTCAACATCTCCATCTCCTTGTGATAGTCTTCAACACTTTTCGAACCTTGTGTCAACCGCAATTTATGTAGAACACCCCTATAATAGTGATTAGGAACAAACCGATGGCGCACAAGGCGGCTTCATTTCTTCCCATGTAGTAACCGCAGCATCCCAATTCTTCTCCTATCATATCGTTGATCCCACGGATACTAGCATAGTCCACGAACTCGGCGGCGGCTAATTTGACTTTCCGCAATTCGTGTAGGTATAACAATCAAATACTTTCGATTTTTCTTTCCCAATCAAAATACTCATGCGGATCACTTGACCCCTTAAAAACGAGGAATCTTTAACTTAATGGTTTCCCAATTATTTTCCTCTCTCCTTGGAATCTCGCCTTCCTCTTCCATGATTTTCTCCCAAACCAAGCTCATTAAATTCTTCTTCAAATTGGTTACCTCTTTGAGGTCTACGTTCCCTAGGTTCCTCCCTTCGCCTATCCTCCTCAAGTCTATCAAATCTCTCATTTATTTGAGCAAACTTCACATTAAATTCTTCCATGCAGGCAAGTATCACATCATAATATTGTGTCGGATTAACAATAGGAACCCCTTTAGCTGGAGTTTCGTCGATCATGGTGATTGTTGGTGACTCTCCCTTACGTGTATGCACTCAAGATAACAAACCCTAGAACAATTAGGATTTCAAAATTGAAAGACAACACGATTAAACAAGGATTGATGATCCAAGTTTAACACAACTATATGAATTAATAATTAAAAAAATAAAAAATTTTTTAATAGGTGAAACGAACCGTGAAAGCATGTGAAGCGTGACCGAAAAGTGTTTTGCGTGTACAGGAATGATAATTTCGGATGATCGTAATTTTTTTTGAATAATGAACCCTAGAACAATTAGGGTTTAACAACTAGAACGATGAATATGCAAAATTTTAAGATAGAATGGAATTACCGTAACTAGGATTGCTCTGATATCAAATGATAACAAGAACGGACCCCAAGATCTCCTAGAAAGGTATTAGGATGAATGACTCGCGACCCAACGCCGAGATGACGCCTTGAACCTTGGAATTGTGAATGGCGCCACAATTGGGATGACTCTCCAATTGATAAGTCGAATTCAACTATAAACAACGAATCACGATGTTTATAATCCAGAGCTTCAATCCAGACACTCAAATAATAAGACAATTTTCTAACCAGAAAATCAACTCAAATTTCATTAATCAAAATTTTCCACCTAAAACAATGTTTAAGAATGTCTTTTTTATAGGCTTACAAAATAAACCATAATTCTTGTAGGACAAGAAAACTAATTAAAAGGAAACTCTAATTAAAAGGAAACTCTTAAATAAAGGAAACTCTAAATAAAAAGGAAACTAAAATTACAATCAATAAAAGCAGGGGAAAATAACAAAAGCAAGACTTTTTTCGAGACCTTAAGTGTCGAAGGTCTATGACCTCATGCCTAGGTCCAGCCTCCAATCTTGCTTCCTGGTCCGAATCATATCATTAAATTAAAATACTATTTGAAATGTTAATTTAATAATATAATATCAATAATTAAAATGATTAGCATCAATATAATTACAAAAATTAAAACATTCACATTACAACTTAACTTAACGTAACGTAACGTAAACTTAAATTGAAATTAAATTAAAATAATATTTGAAATGTTAATTTAATAATATAATATCAATAATTAAAATGATTAGCATCAATATAATTACAAAATTAAAACATTCACATTACAACTTAACTTAATGTAACGTAACGTAAACTTAAATTGAAATTAAATTAAAATAATATTTGAAATGTTAATTTAATAATATAATATCAATAATTAAAATGATTAGCATCAATATAATTACAAAATTAAAACATTCACATTACAACTTAACTTAACTTAACGTAATTAACGTAAAACTTAAATTGAAATTAAATTAAAATATTTGAAATGTTAATTTAATAATATAATATCAATAATTAAAATGATTAGCATCAATATAATTACAAAAATTAAAACATTCACATTACAACTTAACTTAACGTAACGTAACGTAAACTTAAATTGAAATTAAATTAAAATAATATTTGAAATGTTAATTTAATAATATAATATCATTAATTAAAATGATTAGCATCAATATAATGTTAATTTAATAATATAATATCAATAATTAAAATGATTAGCATCAATATAAATATTACTAAATATTAATATTAATTAAATTTAATCTTAAGTAACGTAACGTAAAACTTAAATTGAAATTAAATTAAAAATAATATTTGAAATGTTAATTTAATAATATAATATTAATTAAAATGATTAGCATCAATATAATTACAAAAATTAAAACATTCACATTACAACTTAACTTAACTTAACGTAACGTTAACTTAAATTGAAATTAAATTAAAATAATATTTGAAATGTTAATTAAATAATATAATATCAATAATTAAATGATTAGCATCAATATAATTAAAAAAATTAAAACATTCACATTTCAACTTAACGTAATGTTAACGTAACTTAACTTAACTTAACTTAACTTAACTTAACTTAACTTAACGTAACATAACTTAACTTAGTTTAACGTAACGTAACTTAACTTAGCTTAACGTAACGCAATCTCAACTTAGCTTAAACGTAACGTAACTTAATTTAACTTAACTTAGCTTAACTTTAACGTAACGTAACTTTACTTAGCTTAAATTTTAACGCAACTTAAATCTAACTTAAACGCAACGTGCAACTTAACTTAACTTCTTAACTTAGCTTAACATGTAACGATGAACCATTATAACATGAAACACGATACGCCTATTAATAAATGGTATAATGGAGTACGATATAGACCATTATAACATGAAAACACGCTTACGCCAATTGGTGAAATGTTATAATGGAGTACGATTGACCATTATAACATGAAAACATTTCTAATCCTATTGGCTTAAAATGGTATAACGGAGTACGATTAACCATTATAACATGAAACATGTTACGCTTATTGGGGAAATGTTATAACTGGAGTACAATGAACCATTATAATGCTGAAACACGCTACGCCTATCTTTAAAATGTTACAACTTAACTTAACGTAACTTAACGTAATGTAACTTAAAATTAAACTTTAACTTAACTTAACTTAACTTAACTTAGCGTAACTTGTCCTGACTTAAGCGTAACGTAGCGTAAATCCTTAACGTAACGCAACTTAACTTAAGTAGCGTAATAACTTAGCAGCAATGTAACATAACAACAACTTGACATAACAGCAGCAACTTGGCTTAGCAACAACAGCGGCAACATAACTTAACAGCAACAGCGACAGCAACAACAGCAATGGCAAACTTAACCGACAACAACCTTAACTTAATGTTGCTTAGCAACAGCAATATAACCAGCGTAACTTAATGTAGCAACTAATGTAACAGCAACTTAATGTGGCAACTTGACTTAACAAAGCAACAACAGCAACAGCAACAGCAACAAGCAACTTAATGGCAACAGCAACTTATAACAACCGAACGGCAGCAACCAGCCAATGCAACTAAGCGTAACAATGTAACAACAAATGTTAGCAACTTAACCAACAACTTGACTTAGCAGCTTAGCAGCAATGTAACAGCGACAACAACCAGCAGCAATGTTACTTAGCAACTAGCAGCAACCCAGCATGAAACACACTCGCCTATTGGCGAAATGGTATAATGGACTACGATGGGACCATTATAACATGAAAACAACGACGACTATTGGCGAAATGATGTAATGGAGTCAGGATGGACCATTATAACATGAAAACACATTCGCCTATTAATGGTGAAATGTTATAATGGACTACGATGGAACATTATAACATGAAAACAAACTACGCCTATTAGCGAGAAATGGTATAATGGAGCATGATGAACTTAATATATAACACGAAACAGTGCGTCCCAATTGGCTAATGGTGCAATGGAGTTCGATAGACCATTATAATGAAAACACGTAACAACAACAGCAACTTAACATTAACCAGCAACTTAACAGCAAGCAACTTAACTTAACCGCTCAACTTAGCAATTTGGCTTAACCCAACTAGCAACTTAAATTAAGCGTAAGCGTGGCAACTTAATATAACATAACATAGCAACTTTAAGCAGCAGCGTAATTTAATAACATAGCTTAAAGTAACGTGGCAACCAACCTAGCAACTTAACATAACAACGGCAACTTAGCGCAAGCATGGCAAGCAGCTTAACAGCAACTTAGCAGCAGCAGCAACTTAGCTAACAACAACTTCATAACTTAAACATAGCGTGCCTTAACATAACTTAGCATAACTTAACTTAACTTAACGTAATGTAACTTAGCAACAACTTGCGTGGCTTAGCAGCAACTTAACATAACAGCTTAATGTAGCAACCGCTTAGCAATGTAACGTAACTTAGCAACTAACATTAACAGCAATGTAGCAACTTAACTAAACTTAACTTAGCGTAATAGCAACAACGTGGCGTAACCCAACTTAACATAACATAGTAACTTTAAGATAAAAGCTATAAATTGAAAAATGACATCTATTATTAAATAATGTTTTTAAATATTTGAATTTGTTATTTAAAGTCAATTAAAAAATTAAGATATAAAAGTGTTATTTTATTACTAATAAACTACTAAAGTTGTCATTTTCTTTTAAAAAATGACTTTTAAGCAGACTATTTAGCCAAAACAAAAGTATTTAAAATTATAAAAATATAATTTCAAATCAATTTATAATCATGTTCAGAAAAATTAAAACTCCTCACCGCCACCCCAAATTCCCCAAAAATCATAATACAGCCCAATTTTCCCTCGCTTCTTGACATAATACGTAATACACCAATCACCTTTCTTTCTCAAACATGCGACACCCCTCTCCATCGACTTCATCTCCCGATTCGCGCCTCCATCCATCTTCACTCCGGCCCCAGCCATCAATCAGTCCAACCCGCCGTCCCGCGTCTATAGCCAGATCTTGAAACGCTACAGATCCCATTCTCGCCGTAATCCTCCACATCACAAGCTCGGTCGGACCCTCCTTCTTCTCGAGGCAGAATGAACCCATTCATCTATGCCTCAGTTCAAACCAACCAAATCTCACT